>JAWDEX010178768.1:0-14484 GCA_035221805.1 Trichilia hirta | reverse complement strand
GGGGTTTACTTTTGATTAGAGTGATCACTAAAAAAGTGGCAAGTCTAATAATTTTTTTGACTAGTTTAAAGATTTTACCCAATAATTTGATTTCTTCTCATTTTGTGTTTTATAAATATTTTATTAGAAAAACTTAATAGATTCAAAATAATTCATTTTGATTCATTTTCTCCCATGCATGTTGCGATACATATACATGTATATATATATCTGGTGTATTACATATTTTTGGTTTGCTCATAGAGTATACTTTCATATACTCACCCCCCTTATCATTTAGTTTCAGGTGATCGAGTGCTATAGAGATAGTACGTTAGTGGTGGTGACTAAAGCAACCGTAGAATTATCGATATTTACAAGAATGTGTCTGGCATTTAAGATAAACTTATCCACTGAAAATGTTTTGTAAAAGACTTTATGATATAAAAATAATAAGTTTGGATTATATGATTCAAATATTTATAAATCATTTTACATGTTATTATTTTTTAAATGATTTTTATTAAACTGTATGATTAGTATGATATGAAATTATTTTCTATTTATTTATTTTGGCATATGATTTTAAAAGTTTCAAAGAGATATGTATGATTTATGTCTCCAAATGATTATAAAAATATTTGAAAAGGCATATTATAATTATATAGGAAATAAGTATCTGAATAACCTTACAAGTGTAAGAGACATATTAGAAATTAAAGTATGTCTCGAGAGTCTATAGCAATTGTTACATGTGAATCCCATAGACGAGGGCGTGATAAGAAGTATTAAGAACTAAATAACACAAATAAACTATAATCAAATCTATATTCAACATATATATGGCATTTAAAATATTGTGTCAGGCATAAATTACATCAACTCGATAAAGAAATAACTTAGTCAATCATGATTTTAAGGATAAACAAGCATTTATTTACCAATTTCATGGATACAAATAAAGAAAATGCAGAAAAGTTAAAAAAGAGAGAACTCAATAAAGAATCACTCTAATCTTTTAGTCTTTATGTTTAATCCATTATACTCCTAGATGTTTTCAATATTTTTCAAGTTTTTCAAAATTTTTTCTTTTCCAAGTTTTCTAAGTGTGGAGGCTTTCTATTTAAAAGTGTGGCTTTTATATTAAGTTCAAAAAAAGGATTTTATTTTATTTTTTTTTATGGAGGAGGGGTGGAATCATTGCAACGATGCTACAGTAGAGAATTTTCTTGCTATAACACCCAAAACTAGCAATAAAAGGCCGGTGCCATGCACTTTAACGCCCAATTTGGCCATTGTAGCACACAACCCCTGACTCAAGGGTGCAAGGCACTGCCCCAGGCGTAACTTTAGCTACCTATCTTCTCGCAATAGCTATCTTTCATGCTTAATTTTTATATCCTAAGTCAATTCAAATATAGTTACACTCTTTATAAAATGTTAGCTTTCTAACGCAACTTAAATCACTGAATTCTGATATTTATAATTCAAGTTATGGCTAATATTTTGAAAAAAATTCAAAATCAAACAACATTGACTTTTTTTTAAAAGTTTGCTTTCTTCACTTAACGAACTTCATTAGCCTTCAAAACCTTAACATTCTTGAGAAACTCTTGAAAATTTGTACTTAAACAATTAAAGTACCAAATAGATATTAAAGCAACAAAAATATATTCGAAAATTAACAAAATTTAAGATAAGAAAACTTAATAAAATCAGTTCATTAGTTGTGAAGATGATGATATAATTAGGATAATGATGAGGTTGAGATCTCCGTTCTGTTGACTATACAAGGTCTTATAAAGTTGTCTTGGCCCATGGGTCAGGGCCTTTTGTTAATTACCCTAAACACAACTGTTCTTGTCTTTTAGTTACTTTATTTTTTTTTTTCTTCCAAATAGTTATTATGATTAGATTTGTAATATTAATTTTCTATAACACCAAACAATTAATATTTGAACTCACAACTTTTGTTAAAATAATTAATATTTAATAGATATATTACATCAATTCTTTTGTTATAGTTTGAGAGTTAAATTTGAGGTAAAAAAACAAATTATGGCTTTGTGAATTGAAGAGGTAAAGTTCCTACATGATGACACGAAGACTTTCATAGGAAGATTACATTCCATGTGCACCAAAAACAAAAAGAGATTGTTATTATTGTAAGACTTTTGCCAACAGTGTCCTTAGAACATTTTTTAAAATTTTTTATATTTATCATTTATATTAATTTTTAGTATTTAATATATCAATTAATGAGTATTTTTTATGCATTAAAAATTGTAACTTATCAAATATTAAAATCTTATCGAGTACTCTAAAAATACTTGTTAGCAAAACCTCCGTTGCAATGAAAGGATATAAAAACCTTAGCAAAATTCTTACTGCAATAAATGAATTATTAGACTATTTTATTTTAATTATTTAAATATACAATATTTTAAAAGATTTTGTTGACAAGAATTCTTAAGAAATTTATTGAAATTTTTATATTTACTATTTATAATAATTTTGATTTTAATATACTAATTAATAATAAATTTTAATGCATTAAAAAATATAATTTATTAAATATAAAAATTTTAATAAGTATCTTAAAAGTGCTCATTAATAAAATCCTTTATAATTTGTGTGTCAAATAAATATTTTAATGACTTATAGTGAGCGTCAAAATATTAATCAATTAATGCATATTCAAAAGCAAATTGGTTGTCCCTTAAACGATAATTACTCATAATGATCCTCAACTAAAAGAAAATGTCAATTGACTATTCCAACAACTATTAATTAAATGACATATCATTTCCTCTCTCTCTAAAAAAAAAAATCTCATGGACATGTTAATATCTTCGTTGTCCTATAAAAGCTTTAACACGTGCATGATATATTGGTGGTCACAAATTGCCCACGTGCCACTTATAATTATTGAAATACAAATAATAAATTTTGAAACTTTTACACAGCAATAAAACTTTTAATTCTTATATTCTTTTATAAATTAAAATAATAATTTCAGTATTCCAATAACTAGTAATCAATCACAAAAATTATTTATAAAAAAAAATAAATATGGTCGTTGGAAAAATGCACTGAACATTTTATGGTTTATTCCAATTCTCCAACTCATTTTTATTTTTATAAAAATTAAATAACATTTAAATTTTATATTTTATTTTATATCAATAATTTTAATTTTTTATAATAAACCTCTAAAGTGTCGTGAAAAAGAAACCAAACAATCACATATTAATATAATCATACTTTTAAATTAATTATATTTTCTTTATAATTATTAAACTCGTTATAAATTACAAATCTTAAGTAAAAATTATTGAAATCTTGTTATAAATTTGAAGAAATACTTTAAATTTAATGAAAAAAATTAACAAAATGGTCATAAAAATTACAAAATTTAAGCACCAAATTAAAGTACCCAATTCATAAAAGATGACAATCACTATATTTAAATTTTTGTCAAATTTCTTCCTCACCCTTTAAGAATTTGAATAACACAATATGTTAATTTATGCCATTTAAAATTGGCTTCGTCTACTTTTATTCCGTAGAATTACCTTTACCTTTAGGTCAATACCAAACAACTACAAAATTGTATTATCAATCCATAATTATTTAACTAATCATTAAAAAAACAAAAATAAAATTTTCAAAAAAAGATAAAATACTATAAAAATAAACGGTAAATGAAAATTACGTTGAGATCGCGTGCAAACATCGACGGTCGATTCTTCTCACTCAATTAACGCAAACTCTTATTGTTATTTAATGCATTGATTGATGGGAGCTGAGGGGAGTTTGTTTTAGGTTTATATATTATTCTTAATAAATTTTATTAAAAAAATTAATTATTACATTCATATATCTTTCATAAATTTTTAATAATTAAAATAATCTCACACTATTAATTTAACTGTCATATTAATTGAGATTTAAAAGTTAAAATATAATTTAGAATCCTGATAATATTTAAATTAAATATAAGTTTATATTTATAATATTATTAACTAATAAAAACAAAAATTCTTTTCCTATTTAAAAATAGGTTTGTAACTAGTTTTAGTGTATTTCTATTTAAACTTAAAAATGCAGTAATTCAAGCATTTGGATTTGTCACCCACCTTAAACAAGCTTCAATATTGATCTGTGGTCAATAACATACCGGAAATATCTTTCTCTATATTTTTGAAAAAACGAAAAATTTAAAGCCAGATGGTCGTGCCCATGTGGACCATGGTGCACTTGTTGTCCTTGACCCTTGACCCAATTGCTTCGACACGAACTCAAAGCTAGCCTGAAGGGAGTAAATGATTTTTCTTTTCTGCCCAGCATCACCAGGAATTGGATCATCATAATACTTTCTCTGCAACCACAATATTAAATAAAAAATTGTACACTTTCCCGTGGGCAACAATATATCATTTATAATGCTCTCAAAGTTGGAACCATATTTTTTCACTCTCGCCTTCCCAAACCGTTTCTTCCGCTCACAACAATTTAATTTAATTTATACTACATGTTCCTTATTAATTACTTCCATCTGTCATCATATTTGTGAAACACTTATTCACTCTATTCAATTTATAAAAAATAAAGCTTATATCACAACAGCTTAATATAATCGATTGTTTTAAAATAAATACTTATAGAATTTGATTTTATTCAATGATTTCATGAACAATAATTATTGATTAATATAACTCCTAGAAATAGCTGCATGACCTACTGCATTTATTTTAGGCTCGGCTTGGCACCTGATATCATGCCATAATGTTGAGCCTTCAATTATTAAACAAATGAGTACAGGAACCTTAAAATAAAATTTCGCAAGACTCACTCAGACTCAGCAGATAGAGTGCCTACAGAATCAATATTAATTTATACTATTCTCTATTCTTTATTGCACCTTCATCTTCGGATCTTGAATCTTCACATCTTGCAAAACTGAAGGTTGCAGAGAACAACAAAAGTTTCCAAAATGGTAAATGGGATTGGTAGCCATGAAATTCCGTAGAAATCCCTTCAAATCAAGTACGACAAAAAAATTTTCTCCTGGGTCATGTCCAAGGATACTTCCATGGCAAACTCTTCTTCCAGAGTTTACTACGGCCGAGCTTCCGGTGCTATTCCCTTTGTCTGGGAATCTCAGCCGGGAACTCCCAAGCATATATTGTCCAGTGACAATTCTCTTCAGCCTCTGAAACCACCACCGTCGTATCAATCCACTTTTAACTCCAAAACTATGCAGAAAAATCTGAAACCGAATCCCTAAAGCAACATTTTCTCCAGGCTCTGATCAACAAAGAAGAATCACGTTTCACCTTCATCTTCTTCGTCATCATCTTTGTCATCGTCATCCACGTTGCCACAAAATTATTCAAAGAAATTTCACAGATGCAAGTTCTCCTGTTCAACCTTGCCTATCCATTACGGTATAGACAATGATGAAGAAAATAATCTAAGCCCTGGATCTCCAACTTCAACATTGTGCTTTCATGGAAAACGGGGAAGTTTCAGAACATCTTTAGGCTCCTATTCCATGGCGAGCATGAAGAATTCTTTGCTTTCAATAAAAGGGCATGGATCAGGTCAAGGTATTACTCAGGCCTCAGAGATTACATAACCATTAAATTATGAAATGTTAATCTCTCTTTTCTATATTTTTTTTCTCATCTTCGATTAGTATCACGTAGAATCTTTGAAGTGCTCTATAATTGGTTGAACAATTTGTTCAACAATTATTTCCATGGTATTGTGAACGAATTAATTTTCTATGTGCGACTGTTCATTTTCTAAATTGAATTGTTTGTAATTAATTATTGGGTTTCTTTTTCAGCTAGTACCATGGCATATTGTAGTTAATATGCCATTAGAGGAAAGACGTAACTTTTTTATTTTTTTCGGTTTTCAACAATGCCGCAGACTCCCTGCAATATTTTCATTTTCACGACGTGACCAAAATAGAATTCGATGTCAATGTGGTGTCAGTTTTAATTAAATCTTTAGCTTAGATTTATTTATGTTTAAAGAGAATGAGAGGACCCGGAAATTGAGCTATTAATATTCAAGTGCAACAAATGATATCTAATTATTGAATCAAATCAATTGAAACAAATAGTACTGTTTGAATATACAACCTTTTTTTACAAATTATTTTTAAAAATCAGACATTGTAGGAATATATTTATTAATAAAAATATAAAATTAATATAATTAATAAGAATAAATAATATCAACTACGTAATAACTAATATTATTATATAAAATTAATTTATATCACATAATTTATATATCGAAAATGGTTTCTTGATCAAAATATTTTTTGCTCCATCAGCATGGTGAAATTGACAAGTCCATTAGTCCAGCAGGCAGTGGCAACGAGTAAGTTGGGTTCTAAATACACAAGGGAAGACACCTTAATGAACCCAAATTGTAAAGTGGTAGCCCAATATATTTAATAGGAAATAAAGGGGAGATTTTCTCTCTTTTTTTATTTTTTTTTAATTACTATTTGGGTCCAAAGGAATACGTTATTGTAATATAAACTAGGGTGGTGATAATTTCCCCCTACTTTTTTAATTAACAAAATTTTCATGAAGATTAAAAGTTTACTATATTTAAAATAATTTATACAGAAACGAAGAAAATTAAAAGTTTACTATATTTAAAATAATTTATACAAAAGCGAAGCAATCTTATCTAAATTAAAATAATATTTTTATATTTGATTAATTATAAAATTTTAAAAGAATAATTAAATTTTTGATTATTTTTTTGTACTTAATAATGTAAAAATTATTTTTCTCAATAATAGAGCAATGATATTTTTTATTTAATTTTTTAAATTACAGAACACCTATTAACCTTTCTAATAATAAAAATTTCGTCATTAGTAAATAATAAAAAATAAATAAATATTAATTCAATTAATATGTGCAATTGTTTAAAAAAATTATATCATATTTTTAAGTGTCTTAGATACTTTTTCTGAATTAAACTATAAATTTTTAATATAAATAATATATTAAAGTGAAAATTAAAAATATTTTGATATAATTTATTATAAAAGAATTAATATTAATTAATTTATAATAGAGTGAATTTGTCAATATCTAAATTAATTTTTTTGAATATTATGAAATTTTTCATAGGGTTTAATTAAAAAAAATGTGGTGCTAAAAAAAAAAAATGAGTGAAAATATCACCACCATTTTTATCAGTGCTAAAACTAAAGGCTATGGAGTTGGGCTTCATTCTTTGTTTTGTTTGTGACTGTGTACTGCTTAGAGTTTGGGCAGAATCAATCCCGATCGATCTTATTTAGGTATTGACAGTGAAATATATTTTACATTTAAAACTTACAGATAAAAATACTCCTAGTTTTTTTTAATAAAAATTTTTTAAAATAAAAAATTAACATTATTACAAAATACTAACTCTTATATATATATATTTTTACACAAACTAACAGGATAAAATTATATTATTGACTAATATCACTTTCATAATAATTTTTATAAAAAAATAATTTCTAATGGAAATTTATCCATATTTGGCGAAAAAACAGTCAAATTATTTAAGCAACTGGGTGAGAGAAAATTTATGCTGCCAGTCGTAGATGAAATCTAATTGAAAAAGAATTCTATACTATTAAAAAAAATAAATATACTAGTGAGTATTAGTTAATTTAAATAGGAAAATCTTTTGATATGATGTAAGAAATTTGGAGTTTCATATCAAATTTTGTAGAATTTTTTTTTTTTTTTTTGTAATTTAAAAAAAAAAAATAATGTTATTATAGGATTAAAACTAACAAAAACGAAATTAACTACATAAATCCTTATTATAATCACATTGCAGGCAGCTGAATAATTAATCATGTACGCATGGTATACACATGATTCCGGAGATTATATATTGTTTGTTTGTATAGTCAATGCATTAAATGTTTCCTTTCTTCGCTTGCATTGAGTTAATGCTGCTTCATTTAATTACATGGCTAATAGGGATGGCAATTTCAGGGAAGTTTATTTTAATATTTGTGTTTATATATGGAGCCTTTAATCCAAATCCAAGTTTCAATAGTATCTATCAATTAAATGTATATTTGCAGATAATTTTTTTATTTAAATCATAAAAAAAATTTTCTTTAGAACTTAATGATATCAATATTAAAATGACAATAAATAATAATTATATCTCATAAAAGATTAAAAGAGTGTACAACAACAACAAAAAAATTCAAAAGATTTGATAAAAAAAATATTAAAAATTATATAAAAATATGTTGAACTCAATAAGAATAGTGTTAAGATTTATTATTATTACTTTTTATTTTTTAAATTATTTAATTATTTTTTACTTTTATCAAACTTTTACTTTTATTTTTTTACCTTTTAGTTACAATCAAATAATTTTAAAGTATTTGATTAATATAATCAAATATTTATTTCTGTTGATCTCGCGAATACCATCCCTAAATTTGCTAGATCATGATAGTGTCTCTCTCCTTGCTATATTTGTAATTGTTTGTTTCAATTGAAGAGACTGACTTTTAGTTGGGAAGCTACTAGAGATGGCAATTCAAATAAACGATTCACATTTCTATGGCGTTAATAAATTTATAATATTTTTTTGTATTGATTTGAATTCCATCTATTTGTTAATTATGTAAGGAATGTTTAATTTGGATACAACTTATTTATTAATTATGTTATCTATTATCAATCATATCATTTGTTTATTAAATAGGTAATACAATATGGCCCAATTATTCATTTATCAAATGAATAATTGGGTTATATACTTTATTCAATCAATTCAATCTATTTAATTAATTAATATAAAATTTTATCTATTTAACTAGTTTTTTAAATAAATATAAACTAAATAATAAAATATAAATAATTAAAATTATTATACTAAATAATTATTAGTTTAGATATAATTATTTATTTAACTAATCGTGTGTTAAATAAATAAATAAATTCAGAAAATTAAACATGAATTCGACATAATTGTTAGTCGTGTGACACGAATATGACCCGATTATTATTTATGTAAAATTTTTTAATTTAAATTTATTTAATCGTATTAAATTTGTATCGAATACTTGTGTCGTGACTCAAATTATTTTCCCTAAAAATAGTATGTCTATAAGGTTTCTTTGCATACTTAAATTTTGTTAATATACTTTTTAAAAAATAAAATATCTTATTTTAACTCTTGTATATTTACTATATTTATATTTTAAATGATATATATTATAAAAAAAATTTCACCCTTATCTACTTTCCCATACTCAATGCATTGATATTATATGATGTGTTAATTTTGGGTGTCCTTGAAAATATTATAGGCTCATTTATGAAACTTGAAAATATATTTTAGGGATAAATATTTGGGCTCTTTTTATCTTGACCTTGAAGTATTCTTATCTTGAATAGATTTTTTCATCTTCATCTTGAGGTTTACTTATTTTAAAGAGATCTTCTCATCCTAATTCTAAGGTTTTATTTTAAAAAGATTCTTTTATCTTGATCTCAAAATTTTTTCATCCTGATCATGAGGTCTTCGCATCTTGACCCCAAGATTTTCTTATTTTGACTCTGAGATTTTCTTATCCTAAAGAGGAGAATTTACCTCACTCCAGGGAAAGAAGAATTAGAAAGCCGTTGGAAGGAGTAGTTATATGGTAAGTGTAAATCTCATAATAACTACTCATAAAATACATAACCCCAACCATCCATTAAGCTCTCTTTCATGGCGGCTTTGATTTAGATTTTTATAAAAGATAATAGTCACAAAGTACACATATTTATCCCTAGTTTTGAGATAAAATTCGAAAAAAATATGTCCAATTAGTACCACTTTATCTGTTTTATCTTCTCTCTTTACAAAAAATTTTAAAATCTGACTTAAGTGTCGAAGGACTTTTGTCCAATATTTGGCGTTCTTTTGATTTTTTTTCTTTACTTGCATACTCAAATTATCTAGCAAGCTCAAGGGTTCAATTGTTTGATACTAGACTTAAAGTTTCAAAAATTTTGTGCATCAAAAATATTATTAATTTTACTTAAAATAAATAAAAAATATTTTTCTGTGATAGAAAAGTTTAACATTGTTGTTTTATTTATATATTTCTAAAAATTACTTTAACTGAAAAGCATTTACAAAAAATTTCTACAAGAATAGTCCTTAGAAAATATTAAATTATTGATCACATCTTTATTTGAATTTAAACTTAACATAAAATTTGGAGAAATTTTTCAATTTATTCTTTTGTTGTATTTTTTTTGTTAAATATTAATTCAGGAGCGAATCCTGAGGCAGCAACTTGATATGGTTGACTTGAGTAAAACTAAACATTAATTCCAAACTTATTTTTTAAAACATATTTATAAATGAACCCCCATTGTTAACTTATGATATATTTTTCAAGATTTTTTTTTGAATAATCTTTTTTAAGATAAGTTGTTGACACAAACCTTGAGGCTTGACTAATCTTCTGTAGAAAATATGAACACAGAACTTGCATGCGGCTACAAAATCCACCAAATTAAGAGAAAAATTCAACCCAAATCAAATCTAATACAAGCAGGAATTCAAACAGCTTTTAATTCGGACAGTTGCTGCCCAATTACGTTCCTAAAAGTCACTTCACGATCAGCACCAAACTGCTGAATTTTTATTTTTATTTATTTATTTTAAATTGTTTGTCTGAGGAAACCAAACTGCTAAGATGGAACAACCAGAAATAATAAAAAAATTCAAAGAGTTTGGGGCAGCGAAGACCAAAAACTAGAGATGATACTTGATAGATACAATTAAGCTCCAAGTTCATGTACAGAACCGCTGCAGGTTTTTTCTGATATGGGGCTACCCTTACATTTTGACCTAAATTTATAGAAAGATTGAAACGAATGTTTGTTTGGTATAAAATGGTTGAAAATATCTGGTTTTTGAAGACCATAAAAATTATTGAGAGGTGCTTCCTTTTCTTTCCCTCTTTCTTTCTTTGTTTTTTTAGGGTCTATTTAAATTTTAGAGAAATAAAAAGTCAAGAATTTGACTGCATGATCTGCATTTAGAAATGAAGGAATCCACTTGATTTTTCTGGATTTGGGTGCACAGAGAGTAGTGATCAATGAAAATGAGAGAAAGTTAGGCTCGGGATGAGAGAACAACGGGGCGACTTGTTTGCCTTAAGATACGGGTCAAACAGTAATGGATGCGCCATTTCCTTACAATCTAAGCAATTTAATTAATTTAATTAATTGGATCCTCTTCAATTTATATATATAAACGTACCTTTCTATTAATCCTTTTCCCTCCTTTTCACCACCTACCTTAATAGAACAGCTTAAAATCAAAGCCAAAGCCTCACATGTAAACAAAACCACCTTCTGATGTTTCTCTATGAAAACCCCACAAATGATTATAAGCTTTAATGCACAATTAGGCTTGCTATTTTATTTATAATAAGGTATTTTCTCTCTCTACTAATATAATATTTTTAAAACATGAATTTAAAGCAATGTAACGCTGTTTTTTTATTAAAAAAATGATGTAAGATTTTAAAAAATATTGTATGACTTTAAATATATTTATTTTATTAAGTGTGAATTTTTACAAAGAAAAATTTGATTGGATATGATATATAAAGTAGAATTAAATAATAAATGAAAGTTCTTCATATATCTATTATTACATATTTTAATATACACAAGTGGCTAGTAATTATTGTAATTAAGTTTTTGCTGATGAGTACTTCAATGTTGTTATAAGCGAAGGAAAAATCTTACATTCATCTAATGTATGGATCGGAAGGCTAAAAATATATTATGCCATTAAATATAATAATATAGCTCATTTTCAACTGTTGATTTCATATAACTTGAACGCATGTAAAATTTTTTTAAAAGCTAAATGAAGAATGCATTTGTGTGTACAAAATTCAAAGGATATGGTGGTTCTTCTCTCCAGCTAGTTTATGTGAATGACTCATTATTGTCAATTATAATTTTTTAATTACACATGAATAAAGAAAGATCTAGATAAGCTAGCTATTGCCAACACTTGTTATTCTATTAGTTTTTGAAACAGTTAATGTAACTTCGCAAAGCTATGGAAATGATCGAGTATTTGGGTGCTTGACTTGAAGCAATTTTTTAATGTTGGTGGGATGTCTTTAATATCAAACACGTGTGATTATGGGCCTTCTTTCTGAAGAAAGTTACTAGCTACTTAAGATAATTTACTTATCCTTGAGGGTGCGCAATCTTTTTCTGTTAACATCGGTGAAAATTTACTATGACTTTGAAGAGTAAACTCTTACCAAGTGTTAGTAATTATAATTTGTTTAAGTATAGATTAAAAAATAACAGTGAAGATTGAGATTATTGATTTCCTCTGTAATTTCGTTAAAAATTAATTTAGTAGCCCTTAAGTTTGTTTAAACAATGATACTAAATATATAAATTTTTATGGGAGTAGGGAAAAAATTATTTGGTAAGAATGTAATTATGACAAATTAATTGTTACATCCGTTTGTATAAAGAGTATGTCAGAAGTTAGTATTGTTTGAGTTTAAAATCGACTTGAAAATATTAGGTATATAAAATTTCAGAATTATATAAACATAATCTACATTCAATTTTAAATTTTGATGTAAGTGGGATGCTGACTCAAAATCTAATGCATGATAACTTCAAGAAATTTTATAATATGAATCCATGAATTGACAGTCTATACAATTTGTTTAATGATTTTAGGTAAAAGGATGGAAAAGGTTTTTGATGCTATTAAATTATCTAATAGTTAAATGAAATTGTAAGGATTAAACTATAATATTTAAATTTTTATCCTTTATCCTCATGCAATCCTAATTTATTTAATTAGCTTTAGTTATGAAGGGGATAGAAATAATTATAATTTAGTTTCTGGCATTGAGATTCAAACACACAAAATTATACGATTAAAACCACTTTATTACTGGGTTGAATTAAGTGGACTCATTTTGATTAATTGGTTTTAACAAAAACTAGAATGAATGAGTCTTGGCTCATAATCGCTCAGTCTGCATTTGGTCTTACGGGCGATCTCCAAAAAGGCAGATTGCGGATTCCACACGGAGGTAAGTTGATATTAATTAAATTTCATTTTCACAAATAAGGTCACATAGTATATGTGCATATATATGGTCATTTAATGGAGATGACTTCTTGATTTTGACAAGAAACTAACATATGTACACTGACCTGCTATTTTCAAAGTACAATCTTTAATATCAAATTCTTTTAGAATATGTTTAGGACTGTATTTTATTGAAAATTGCAACAATTAAACTATTTAGTAAATATATTTAATTTTTATTTAATTACTAATATCTATAAATCATTTAATATTTGCACGCATATATGTATGTATGTATGTATGTGCTAAATTGTCAATTAAAATTCTTTTTTTGTATTACTTTATTTGAAAAACATTAAATAACTATATTCATTCACTTATATTTGATTGATAATTGATGATTATAAATTATTCATTCACTAATATTGGATAGTTGTTAATTATTCTTTCCCGCAAGAGTTAAGGATTAAGAATTATAACACCTCAATTGCAAATACATTTCAGAACTTTGTTTAAGGTTTCTTGACCGAATAACATGAATTTTTTTCGATAATTAATATTATAGAAGAGAATAAGAACAATTAAATTTAGGTATGTGTACAGAGAAAGAAAGCAAAGACCACGTGCTGCCATGAAAGATCATTAAGTAATCGAAGCAAAACCAGATGGTTCCGACCTTGAAAGTCAACACATTCAAAGACAACACACGTGGGCAGGCAGTGACAGAGCTGGCATTTATACTAAACTCAATTCGTGTTCCACCTCCCTCTCTCTTCCTCTATAGGCTTCATCCTCCATTGGTGCTCATCAACATTTCTCAGGAGATTAGAATTCTCTCCTCCTCGCACTTAATCAAAACGATCTGCAAAACATCACCAAACAACCAACAAAATTAGGTTCTAATTTTAGTCTTTTTAAGCTCATATTACATTGTCTGAGTATTAATTTTTTTTTTTAAATTAATTATGTAACCATCCCTTTCCTTTCTGTATATCTTGCCTTTTAAGTACTCTTTACCTTTTCTCTCATTTTCCTTTCTTCTTCCCCTCTGTCTCTCTCTCTCTCAGCGACTCCTCCTCCTTCCCTGAGAGCATGCCTGAATGTCCAGAGAAAGGTAAGACAAATCTTTCAAATTAAAACCTAGCTACCTAATTTTTTAATTTAATTTTGGTTTAACTTTCTGATTTGTTGCTTGTTTTGTTTCTAGGGAGAGATTTAATGAGATAGTAAAGAAAATCAAGAGAGAAGTAGATGCCTCTTCTCATATGGGAAGAAGACACATGTTGGGTCCTCCCGGAACCCTAAATACTATTACACCTTGCGCTGCCTGCAAACTCTTGAGACGTCGTTGTG
>JAWDEX010178758.1:0-14484 GCA_035221805.1 Trichilia hirta | reverse complement strand
AATTCATTCCATCATTTAAAAGAGAAGCTTTTTTTTTTTTTTTTTTGCCCTTTCTTATTTATGCTTATATAATATTCCTTTTATCATTTTTTAACCCTTTCGTCTCAAAAATTATTAAAATTAGTAGTCTTGTTTGGCAGGCAATAATTAATAATATATGAGAGAAATAAATAGGAATTCTGATCCAACAAACTTGGATAAGCGCGAGAGACGATAATCAACATCTGTCATTTTGATTTGTTAAATATTGTGCAATATATGATATGATATGATACGATATTGTATATGAAATTATTAATTTTGTTGCGTCAAATATTATTCAAAATATGACGTTACATCTTATGTTATATTTTATAAGATTATTTTATAACACCGACCTGAAATGAGGTTGTTGTCAGGCTTAAATAAATAATCTATTAGTAAATCAATTATTTTTAACTGAAATATGAACCCAATAAATTATTACATAACATAAATTCAACATTGATTGACAAACAAAATTAATAAATTATCACGCAGTACAAGATATTACTTCACTAAATATTATCGCATAAGTTTGTAATATTTGTTAAATAATATTTTCCCATCGATTCCCTTAAAATTCCTTCATTAGCATCCTAGAAAGGGTACATGCGGTTAAAATATTTTTATTTTACAATAATGTAATAATATGATAAGTATGGTAAAACTAAAATTTTATATTAGACCCGCTAAGTTAAATCTTTATTAAATATGATTTTATAAATTTTAATAATGAGAGATTTTTGTAAATATATATATATATATATGCACATTAAAAGGCGTATAATTAACTTTTACAAAAAAGTAATAATAGTGTATTTTTATAAAATAATATATTTTAACTCTTTTTTTTTTGTATTGATAACTAAAAAAAATTAGAGAAAAATAATGATTTTGTAAAATAGTGATAAAAATTGATCAAAGTAATTTTTTACTATAATTCTCTCAAATAAAACTCTGAAAAATATTAATACAAAAAGAAAATGAGATAAATAATATTATTACCTATTAACGTGAATAATAGCTTAAAAAGAATATTTAAAATTTTTTAATATAAATTTAAATTGGCATTTATAATCTTTTAACATGAAAAATAATTTTAAAAAAAAGAATCATGAAATTTTTAATGAAAATTCAAAAAGAAAAAATATTTTGTAAGATAAATAGGCAATATATCGATATCACAAATTTTTATGTAATATTTTTAACCCAACCTTGCAATAATATATTAATAATTGATGGGTTATTACATGACAGATCCCTAAGTCATGGTAAAGAAACAAAATAAAAATGAAAGGATCATTTAATTATTTATAATAAATTAAAAGTTAATGTTTACTTAAAAAAAAGTTAAGCTCATTTTTATTTATAATTTTATCAAAATTTGAGGATTGGATTTATTTGTTTTCATCAGTTAATATTATTTTATTTTCTTCAGTTCGATCGGTCCTCGTGTAGATAAGAAAACCTTCTTGTCAATTGTGATCTCAATACTCTTATTATTTAATATTTAAATAAAAATAATAACGAGCGACATTTAAGATTATTAAAATAAAAGCATACATCTATTTTTACTTGACAGCAAAAACTACAAAACAAATCTACTGAAGGGGTTTTCTATTCTGTATCTTGTTGTTCGTATCTTCTTTGTTCTATTCTACATAAATAAACATAAAGATTATGATTGTCTTGTCTCTTTGTTTTCTTCTAGCGTTAACTTCCAGTCATTTATTTTGTCACGTGATATTAACAAATTAAATGGTTAAGATTTTATGAATAAAATATTTAATAACTAATTTAAAAAATATGTAATTTTGTTCATTTAATAGCAATAACCTCACCTTTAAATAAATATTTTAAAGTTAATTGAAAAAAAGAAGAAGATTCTGGTTCACTAAATAAGAGTAATGCTATTTATTCTAAAAAACTATTAAAAAGTAATCTCAAATTCAATATATTAAAATTAAAAAAAAAAAATTACAACAATCAAGAACATAGAACTATGACTTTTTTTTTAGTTTTTTTTTTTTAATTAATTTAATCCAATGATAGTTTGAGCTATCAAAATCAAATGGCGATTAAAAAAAATGATAATTATATTATTCAAAATTACTCATACCATTTAGAGTAAAATATTCATCAAATTATTCATACTCTTTAGATAAGTCTTAATAATAAAACTAAGGCTATTATTTTCTTAATATTCATTAAAATTTTCATGTTCTGTCACGTCGCAAAATCTCTACATAAATTTTATTTAATTAAAATATAATTATATATAATATAATTGTTTCTTCTTTATAATATATATTAAAAAATTTTTCTATTTATTTATAAATTTACAAGTCATCAATAAATATTTTTTCTCAAATATATTTATTTCAGTATGCTATAATTATTTTTTTATTAATATAAAAGTTATATTATAATAAATTTTATATATGCAAATAAATTTTTTAAATTTAATATTTAATGCTAAAACTTTATTAACAATATTAATTAAAATAGATAAATATAAATAATTACGATTAGATATAAAAAATTCCACACTTATCAAAGATAAAAATTTTAATACTATTTATTACTGTTATTTCTTTTAATCTTTCTCATGTTATTTATTTATTTATTTTTTTTCAAAACTCACAATTCATGTGTTATATGAGTTGTCTTCATTTTTAGTTTTTATTTTATCAAAATTTGGAGATTAATCTATTTTTATCCCTTGGTAGATTTGGAAATTTTAAAATAATCTAACAATTATTTTTTAGATTTTACTTATTAAAGCTTTTGTTACATTCATTTTTTTTTTTTTTTTACTTTTTCATTAGAATTAGCTTTTAACTCAAAGAGTTACGAGATCACAACACCTCAATATTAAAGATATTTTTAATTCATTTCTAATTAATAATTATTAGAATATAAATTTAGTTAACCCTACTTGCTTGATGGCTTTGTCCAATTCTTTATTTACTTATTTTCTTTGTACTTTCAATATGTAGTGTAGTGTCATTAAATTCATTGGATTCTAGAAATGAACCTGCATGACTATACTTATTTTTATTCTATTAGCTCCACTTATTATTTTTGTCAGTGTCTTTCTTTTTCAAAACTATTTTTTCCAAATTTTTACATAAATTAACGCGATAAAATTATATTGTTGATACATGTCTTATATAATTTGTTTTTATATACATATTAATCATAAAATATTATCATATTAATTTATAAAAGTTTTTTATTTTTAATATATATAATTTTAATTATATATATAAATATGGAATTTCAATCACTAATTTTTAAATATTTATATTAAAGGACTAAAATAAAAATAAACATATCGTGCACAATTACTCATACCATTTTGACTAAAATATATTCATCAAATAATTAATAAAAAATCTGTTTTAGAACATACAATTAAAAAAAATAAATAAATAAAATAAAATAAAATTTGAGATTTTATGTAAAAGATGGGCAAAAATATAATGAGTCGATCCGATTGTTCCAAAAAAAAATAAAACTAAACAACATGGTTTACGTCTTCTCCTCTTGTACAATAATTGAAGCATAATAATATCTTTCGAATTTAATTATTAAAGTCCCAAGTGGTGTTGTTGCACTTGCAGCAATCAAACATCTAGAAAAAAAAAAATACGATCCTCCGATTTGTTTCTTCGGCAGGGAATCTATCACTTACCTCCAGATTTTAAGTTTCATTACTCGAATATTATATTTTTAATAATTATTACTTATCTCCTAAAAGGTTACACTAATTATCACTTACCTCTATTAATCTTGGTCAGTTATAGATGTATCCTCAATAAATCCCTGATATTTAAAGTTTTTATTTAAATAATATCCTTATACTAATTATTATTTATCTACATTAATATTCAGATTTTATTTATTATTAGTATGTATTGAAATAATAACGTAACTACAGAAACAGTCATTTTTTGTATATTTTAAAATATATTAAAATTTAAAAATGAGATATTTTAATTTTAAAAATAAAAGTAATATATTATTTAATTTTTAATTGTATATTGGTTGTTTTTTTTTAAATTTGATGGGGCAATCGACTGCCCATTAAACCCAAACCCTTATCACCTATTTTTACCGGAGTTTGGATAGTGGCAGAGTAATACTTTCATTTTTGCGACTGGAGTTGTGCTTGGAAGTTATTTTTAATTGTAAATGGCTCATTTTTAAATAATTATTAATATTAATATATTATTTTTAAATAATTTAATTTAAAATTTTATTTTCAATCTAGTGACAATTAAATATATTTTTTTATAAAAAATAATTTATTTTTTTAATTTTTATAGTTAAATAAAATATAAAAATTAAAATTTTCTTACATTAATATTATAGTAGGACTATTTATATTAGTAGTTGTCATAAAAAATATTTTAAAATATATAATAAAAATTTATTTTAAAATTAGTATATAATAATCGAGAGATTATATAAATACACTGATATTTGTAATTTGTTCAATAATTTATCTATAATTAAAAATTAAAATTTATTTTATAATTTTAATATATTTTCAAATGTACTAAAATGATGATTTTCATAAGTTTAATATCAAATAAATTAAGACTATTAGAGTAGATAAATCTTAATCAGTAAAAAATTATTTAAATGAGAAAGCCTTAAATATTGTCGGTATCAAAATTTGTCTAGTTGAAATTTTGCATATCTAGCTTTTGAACTTTTATATTAGCTTGATGTAAACTTTGTGATCATAGTAAATAATTAGAAAAGAAGTTGACTACCGAGTAAAAACTCTCTAATATTAAATCAGGTGTTTAGAATTTTCCCTTTAGTAGAAAAAGACAAGGTAACAAATTATCAGCAATTCGATATCTTAGATTAAGAGTCTGTACATTTCTCCTTATATAATGATTCGATCTTAGAGTGTGGAGAATACAAGTAAATTGAGAAAGTCTGAGTAAAGAGCGATATTTAACAAGCTATTAACATAATTGGGGATAGAGCTAAATTGAGTTTCACATCGAAATAAGAGAGTAAACTGTTGTACTATATATGTGAATTTAGAATTAAATTGTCAATAATACCTTTTAGAGTTGGTATTGACCCATTATCATAAACAAAATTGTGCGATCCTAAAAATTGAATCAAAACAAATAATATTATTGACAACATTGAGATAGGTCTTATAATTGGTATTAGAGCTAACTCTTCTCTAGTTCAATGATAGATTTAGGGACAAACAAAATAAAAGTTAATAGACCTGTAATGACTTGCTCATAAAGGGTAAAGAGTGATATCGAGACAAAAAAAATTTGAGTAAAGAGTAGCTTTTGGCAAGCAGTTGAGATGGTTAGGATAGAAATAAATCAAGTTCTATATTAAAATGGGAGAAAAAATTGCAGTATTATAAATATGAATTTAGAACCAAATTATTAACAAAATCTTTAGGGGTGAGTGTTGACCCATTATAAAAAATGAAAATGTTCCCCCTCAAAAATTAAATCAAAGCGAATAATACCATAGATAATATTGAGTTAGGTCTTGTACCTTATAATTATCACTTTTTAAAAAGGCTTTCAAACTGTAGGTCATTTATGTTAGTAAATATCAAAATTTATTTGCATTAACTTCGAGTCATAGATAATTATTTTAAAAATCTGTCACGAGAGATTTAGAAGAGTAATTGCCAAAATATATTTTAATTAGCTCATGAATTAAGAGAAATTATTCCCAAAAATTACCATAAGAGATTTCAAAAACGTGGATTGATAAATGACTATTATGAAAATTGTCATTTATTCATTTTTTTCAATTGTTACCTATTGTTTTCTTCTTATGTTGGCATAATTGTCGGGGAGTGAACCTCAAAATTAGCCTTTAAGATATGATATTTTCAGCCTACGAGAGTCTTGGTAGTTAGCTTTTAAATTCTGGTTGTCATCCTAAATTGAGTTTTTGTGATGTAAAACTTAAAATTGGGATCATGACTCTTACAACGAATTTCATCTTAGAATTATTTAATAGTCAAAGAGTTGGGGTAAAAATCAGTATCTACTTAAATATTAAGATGAGAGAATCTTTTGTTTTTTTAAATATTGTGACAAGTAATTTCTTAATTAGACATCTACTATAAATTTCACTTTTAAGTTAAGATAAAATAACTCGAAACTAGATTTAGATGTTTTAAAATTTTTTTCAAACAAATATTAAAGATTATAAATAATAAATTTTTGAGGATATATTTATAATTAATTATAATTTTATTAAAGAGTTAACTGAATTAAAAATTTGAAGAGAGGCAAATAATAATTATTGAAAATATACTATGCAAGTGATGAAGTTTGAAAGCTGAAGGGATGCAAGTGATAAAATTGAAATTCCCGCTATTTCGCCCAAAGGACAATCCAATCGGTCGGTAGAGAGTCTGACATTTTGACCCTTCCGTCGTTTCATTCTTTCCATTCAACGTTCCAATCCAAGAATGTTACACGATGAGGGGTACTGTAGATAATTCAACTCCGGCCCCATTGACCAGAAGAAAAAAGGATTTCAAAAGGGAAATAATTTTTCACATGCCCAGGCGCGTACCAGAAGAGGTTGTCAACGTCAAACCCACCTCATGGACCAAGGCAAATCGTACGGTCCATTGAACAGTTGCAATCCAACATCCAGCTGGGCGGAAGTGGGAGTTGCACTATACATTAGAATCCTCACATTCTAATTCTAATACGCGCCATCGAGAGTGGTTTTCAAAATTGTCAACCTTTTTTTTTTTTAAAAAAAAAAAAAAAGAAAACATGTCATAAACTATTTACAACCAAGTGCGCCGCACGTAACAGAGGTCCGCGCAGCAAGTTGGCCGGTGGCTGGCTCTCTCCGTTTCTTTTCTTCTATTTTGTTTTTTCTTTCAACTCAGCTAAATAGGAGGATAAATAAATCAATAACGCTAAGATACAGACTCATACAGTATTGTCATATATTTATTACATATTTTTATATTTTTATAAATTTTCATTCTATCAAATAAAAATAAAAATATTGTTGTATTAATTTGTATAAAAAATGTTTATTTTTAACACTACTGAAAATAGATTTAGAGCCTTATTTATATGAAATTTATATTTCAAATCTCAAATGAAGTAATATGCATTAATTGAATAGTATAAAAATATATAATAAATAAATATATTGTAATTATAGTATTACAGTTAAATTTATAATCTTTACAAAAGTTATCTTATAGATAGTATATTTAACAACCTCCTTCCTTTATTTCAATGCATTTTCAATCCAGCAGGAAGACAACGGCAAATGGGATCGTAGCTTATATTAAATGTTACGTTAATATTATCCTTCTCCGTATAAAATGCAATTTGCAACTCTCCATTTCAGTGGCATCGCTTATGTGTCGCACTACTGAAAACATCAATGTCCAAGCACATGCACAAAATTATTTACAAGATTTATAAAAAAAAAAGTAAAGGTCGGAAATCCATAGAAAAAAATAATATTATACTGTGGAAACCAATGAAAGCACACCTTCCACGACTCCAACAAACTCGTGTTTCATTTTATTTTTCCAGCAGTAGATTATCACCCACACGCACCCACTATTTTAGTCTATAAATATAAAGTGGATCCAACTCCCCATTCCACTTGATTATTTCACAGAAAACGAGTCGTTCGTCATTTCTCGTTGCACAAACTAGGATCCATTCTATCGCGACGGAAATGGCGTCCACTTCTCTCGCTTTCTATTCTCTCCCACCAAAATTCAATTCCCCCAAAAAATCTTTATCATCATTGTCACCTTCATTAAAACAATCTACATGTCCATTTTCTGTTCGTCCGATCAACGCCTCGGTTTCGGACAAACCATCCATCACGATTTCACCCTCCGACACGCCCAGTAAACCTCCGATCCGAAAAATCCCAGGAAGCTATGGTCTACCTGGGGTCGGTCCCATTAAAGATCGCCAAGATTTCTTCTATAACCTCGGGAGAGATGAGTTTTTCAAGTCCAAAGTCCAAAAGTACGGATCGACAGTGTTTCGAGCCAACATGCCACCCGGTCCTTTCATTTCTTCGGACTCAAGAGTCATCGTTTTACTCGACGGAGCGAGCTTTCCTGTTTTATTTGATGTTTCAAAAGTAGAAAAGAAAGATCTTTTCACGGGGACTTACATGCCCTCTACTGAACTCACGGGAGGATATCGAGTTTTGTCATATCTTGACCCGTCCGAGCCGAAGCACGCCAAACTCAAGCAACTGTTGTTCTTTCTTTTAAAGAATCGCCGGGACCACGTGATCCCCGAGTTTCACTCGACCTATACTCAAACATTCGAGAATCTCGAAAGCGACATAGCCTCCAAAGGCAAAGCCGATTTCAGTGGAGCCAACGACCAAGCAGCGTTTAACTTCTTGACTCGGGCATGGTTCGATAAAAATCCGGTTGATACCAAACTCGGGTCGGATGCCCCGGGAATAATTTCTGTGTGGGTTCTGTTTCAACTTGGTCCAATTCTCACTCTTGGTCTACCGAAGGTCATAGAAGATACGTTGCTTCACTCATTTCCTCTCCCACCAGCACTGGTAAAAAAAAATTACCAGAGGCTCTACGATTTCTTCTATGAGTCAACAGGCTTCGTGATGGACGAAGCCGAGAATTTGGGCATTCCGCGAGAGGAAGCATGCCACAACCTTTTATTTGCCACGTGTTTTAATTCTTATGGAGGTATGAAAATTTTCTTTCCCACTCTATTGAAATGGATTGGTCGTGCGGGTGTCAAACTCCACACGCAGTTGGCCGAAGAGATCCGATCTGTTTTCCGATCGAATGGTGGAAAAGTGACGATGGCCGGCATGGAACAGATGCCGTTGATGAAGTCGGTGGTGTACGAAGCTTTCCGCATCCAACCACCCGTACCCTATCAGTATGGTAAAGCAAAAAAAGATTTGATCGTATCAAGCCACGATGCATCGTTTGAGGTGAAGGAAGGAGAGATGTTATTCGGGTTCCAACCCTTCGCAACCAAAGATCCAAAAATATTCGAAAGAGCGGAGGACTTCGTTGCAGACAGGTTTGTTGGCGAAGGGGAGGAGAAGCTGAAGCACTTGCTGTGGTCCAATGGGCCAGAGACAGAGAATCCAACTCTCGACAATAAACAGTGTGCAGGAAAAAATTTCGTTATGTTGGTGTCTAGACTATTGGTGGTTGAGTTATTTCTGCGATACGATTCATTTGCAATCGATGTTGGAACGTCAACGGGAGGGGAATCGATCGCCATAACCTCGTTAAAAAGAGCATCCTTCTGAGTTGGAGAAGGTAGCCTTTTCTCCTTCGACAGAAGAGGGCGGGGGGTAAATTGGGAAAATGGTCTTTATGTGTATGATTAATTTTTTTTATATTAGATAATCGGCATTTGTGGGACTGACTTATGATCGAATAAGACTGCCGCTTTCTTCTTTCTTTTATTTGTTTGGGTTGTACAATGGAAGCATGGATTTTGTGGATATGGATATTTGCTATTTTTGATATCGCTTTTTTGTTTTGTTCTTTTTGTTGACACCCTCAAAAATCAATAATGTAATTTCTTTTACTGCGTGGGTTTCATTTGGCCAGTTATAGTCGAACATACATATATTACAAAGCGTATATTATTTTAATTTTTTTCCCAATGAGTTGATGCAATCATGCGATGATGGGGTCTGAACTCTGAAAGGTAGATCACTGTTCCTTCCTCCAAAATGTGGCATGTGATCCCATTTGTTTACGAACAAATGGATTGCATTGTATTCGACTTGTTGACAAATTTTAAGAGACTGGGATAACCACACTTCAAGAAATGTATTGCCATGTTGGGTATTGATAAGAGGGGTGGGGTCATATATTTACGACATTATCCTGTTGTTTGATATTTTCTTTAATTGAGATTTGATCTTATCATCAAGTTAAATGTCATTAATTCTGTTTGTATGTAGTGTGTTTCGTGGAGGAATCAGTTGTTGACCGTCGTAGGTTTTGACTTGACTTTTTCATTGCATAGGAGAGTTTGACTAATAATCATTGGACATTTCCAAGCATTCATAGCTCATGCGTGTTGGATTGTGAAATGAGGGGAAATGGCAAATTTCTGCCGCGACAGCGCTTCCAAAAATTGCAGATATTTTTGTATTTTCATTGTGATTGTGATCGTGATTGATACTTTTTAAATTTAAAATTAATAATAAATGTTTTTTATAATTTTAAAAAATTACATATACTTCTTACATTTTATTTCGCAACATATACTTCTTAAATTTAAAATTAAATATAAATACTCTTCTGTAAATTTAATTCTTATAAAATTATTATTTAAAAAATATAAAAATTCATGAAAGTTTAATTTATTCGCATCGTTTGACGCGTTGGAAGAATGAACCAATTGATTTGTGATTGATCGACTCAAAGTTGAGAAGGAAGAAAAGTGAAAATTTGACCGAAGTCGAAATGGATTCTTCGTATTTTGTACCATGAATCAATAACTCCATTTTGCGTACAAGGATTATATGGCGTTACGACTCAAACTTGGAAATTTTCGTTTCTACTTTTTCATACGATGAAAATTGTAAAATATAGAACGGGGGACGGTAGGAGTATTATGTAGATTGTAATATTAAATAACGATTATTTTGTAATTTTAATAAATTAAAAAATACGAGAATTTATGAAAAAAAAAAAAAACCTTCATACTTTAATTAAAGAATGAAAAATGGCGTGCTTTAATTATGCGAAACACAAATCAACTAATGGATGAAATTGAAAGTCCATTCCCTTAGTAATCATGCATATAATTATTGTTTGCAATCTCATATGCTTTTATTCCTCTCTCTCTCGTAATAATCATGCAGTTTCTTAAAAGAGTGTTTTGAAAATATTTCAGTATTGCTATCTGCAATATTCTGATTTTGATGTATCTTAGAGGTAATTTGCTATAAAACCTGGCTGTAAGCTCTTATAAGTGGGGGTAAATAAAACAAAAGAAAACAAAAATGTTAAACAAAGCATCTCAAACTATTATTTATATTATATTTTTTTATTTTGTCACAATAATCTTAAACCGTGAAAAAATATTTCAGATTCAGTGGACCTCAAAGTCATGAATCATAATTTGATGAAGTTAGATATGGTTCAAATTTTACCCATTGAAAAGACAAGGTAATATTTGTCATTACTTATTGTCTTAAATATATCTTACATGTTGATGCAAACCTTTCACCCTTGCCGTCACCAAGTGAAAATAACATAAACAGCATTATCAAAGAGAGAAAAAAGTGTGTTTTGATGTTGATCAGGAGCAGCACAAAGCCATCAACACCCGTTGATTTAATAGGCCGTATGAAGATATTTATTATTTTTAAATTCTTTACCTTGCCCATCAATTCACTAAGCTCATTGTGTCCCTCTTCATGTATATTATTTGTAGGTATCACTGGCATTCGTGAGACTTGAACTAAAAACTTATCCCTTTAAGTGCAACACGAGTACTACCATTAAGTTACAGTTAAATTTGTTGATTTCAATTGCAATAATTAATGCTAAATCTGTTATGTATCAAATCCAAGAACTGAAAACTTAAAATTGTTCTTCCTGAGTCATTCCGAGTGGGGGCTATAATAGCAAAATTGCTTCAAAGTTGGAATGATTATAGAAAAAAATTGTACATATCGGCATGGAAGATATACAAAAACATTTGCGATTTGCAGGAGACGCGAATTCGCGATAAGAAGATTTTATTTCAAAATTTTTCCAGCATGCATAATGTTAAAAGGAGCAAATTTGGAAAGAAGTTCGAAGTGAATAATAAAGGAAAGTCGAAAAAAATAAAATTCTGTTGACAAATATAAGAATGGATCTTGTTATCATTGTGGTAAGAAAGGCCACTACATACAAGAAAGTAGATTCAAGAAAAATAAAATGAATAATAGTATTATTGACAAGTAAGAAAATCAAATTTAGTAAAAATAGTGGAAAGTGAGCTTGTTGCTATGGTATTTGAAATGCAAAATTGACATGTGTAACATCCTTAAAAAATAATAAATAAAGGGATTATTTTGATGTAGTTTAAATTATAAAAGAATAATGTGCAATTTTTGAATTATTAAGGATTCAATTAAAATTTCTTATTCAATTAACATAAAAAATTGAGAATTGGGAGAAATGGCATGGAGCAAAAATTAATGATTTATTTGAATTGAAAATTGACAAGTGCCACAAATAAAAGAAATGGTGAATGAAAGAAGAAAAAGAAAATGATGATCATTAAATTGTAGTGGGGCCGGTCCCAAATTAATGAAATGAAATTAATGGTATTGCTTAAGTTGGTTGTCAAAATGGGTAAATTAATTTGGAGGAAGGAAGAAAAAACGTGAAGAAGAAAAGATAAGAAAGGAGGGAGGGAAAAAGAAAGAATGGCCGAGAGAGAGAGCGAAAGAGAAAAGGGCAAAAAAAAAATAAAAAAAAAAGAAAAGAAAAGAGATAGGAGAAAAAGAAGAAGAAAGAAAATGAAAAGAAAAAGCAGAAGGGTGAGGAAAGGTTAGTAAGCTTTCCAGATAAAATTTTTATCGTAAATTTTTTTACTAAATTGATTTGTTTCAAAATTAGTAAGATTAAGTTTAAATTCTAGAAGTTTTAGATATGAATATTTTAATTTTTTACGATAATAAATTAATATTATTGATGACCTTGTAATTTTTGATTCCTGCTGTTATTAAGCAGATGACTTGATCCAACTTCGGTCATTTTGGTATCATGATTTTTATTTTGATTATCGAGGCGATTCAATTCTTTTATTTTAAAAACGAGAGATTTAGATGGGATAAACAGGTATATTTTTCAAAGAACAGCTTGAGTATTCTATCACATTAAGGGATGCTATATCCTACAAGCTACAGGCATTTATTATATCTCTCTAGTCGGACATAGAGGAGTGATAAAAAGACCTGTCAGATGATCATATCTTACCCTATCTAACCATGTTCCCGTTTTTTAATGTTTTCACGTGTAAAAAATCTTATAAATAGTAAAATTACTACATGTAAAAGAGGATTTTTCGTTGGATCATTTTCAATTGGGTGTGAGAGAGAGATTTTAACTAGCAAAAATCAGCCCTCTCCCATAGATATTTTCTGAACCCAGCATCCTAAGTCGATAAATTACTCAAAACTCCTAATTTGTTTCTCTTTAACTTGGCCATATATGATTCAGTGATTTGAGCGTTAGAGTTTATTTGTCGATAATCCAACTTTATTCCTAACTCATTTTTCTCTGATTTTAGATATTTTTTCAGGAGTCTTTGTTAGGAGCTAGACACTATTCTGCACGATCTCTGCATTAATCGCAATAGTAAAATATGTGTACTGCACTAGATTTTTTATTTAGAAAAAATTTAAGCATCAACAGTTAGCGCTGTATGTGAAAAATGAACTAAAAGCTTGAATAAGGAACCTAAAAAGTGTTATGTATAAAAATAACAGGGTATAATCGTAGTCATCTTTATAAGAAAGTGCAAACGAAGAAAGTTGAGGGCCCTATCAATATTAGTGAAAAGGAGACTGTTATAGAATTATTCGACCAAAACGAGGTACAAGATCACCCTATTGCAAGTTCGGTCAATCAAACGATTGTTAGAAATAAAGGATATAGGTCATGGCAGATGAGAAGAGGGCTAGCAGAGTATAAAAATGCAAGAAAAGTGAATAACCAAAAGATACTTGCTTTGGAATGAAAGAATCAATAGCTGAAAAGGGAGATCCGCTTGTAGCTATTCGACAACGGCATCTGACTTTAGCAACTCCTTATCTTGGGAGTTCACTTTTGCTTCTAGCCTCTCCATTTTCTTTTGGAGGCCCCTGATGGTGTTATCCTTGCTATGAAGAAGGTTGACGAAGGTGTTGTCTATCCTTTACAACTATAAGGTCCCCATTCGCCACTAACGAAAAATCATTTGTTCTTTTAGTACTTGTTATTAGAGAGATTTTCCTTCGTCGAATTGAGAGTTTTTGGCTTGATTTGCAGATAATATCAACTAGACCTTGACCCTAGATTCATTCTCAGTGTTTATATATAAGCCACCTCGAGAATATTTGGGGGCTTGTCAAAATATTCTTACCACAGCACAAATAAGTAGGCTAAGATTCTCCAACTATTGGGGACGAGTTGGTATTGGAGAATCTGAAAATATGTGAGCATGCTCACAAAAAATGGCTGGAGCGATAGCCTTACTTTAAAAAAAAAAAATAGCTTATTGTTGAAAGCAATTTCACTAGAAGAGGCTGGCTCGACACTTCACCCCTATGCGAAGCTCGCATGGTTATCAAGTTATTCACTTTAAAAATCCCCTAGTACATATCGAGGTCTTGTGTGGTATCTATAGAAGAGAAATGGTTGGCCTCAAACTTGACCCCTATTTTGAGAATAGG
>JAWDEX010178747.1:0-14485 GCA_035221805.1 Trichilia hirta | reverse complement strand
TCTAGATTCTAATAAGTCTTTTGTTAATACCACTTTAGCGACTCATGCTAGCACTGTATTGTCACCCTTAGATCAAGAGATAATAGTTCATACTCCTTTAGGCCAGAAGTTATTGAGAAAGATTGTATTTAGAAATAGTACTGTGATTATGAATAGAGTTGAGTTGGCAGTGAATTTAATTCCTCTGAGAATGGAAGATATTGATATGATACTGGGGATAGATTGGTTATTAAGACATCGAGCAACAATAAATTGCTTTTCTAAGCAAGTTATATTCAAAAAACCAAGAGGATCAGAGATAGTTTTCGTAGGGAAGCGAAATATTTTATCTAGTAGCATAATATATGCTATGGAGGCACAGAGATTATTAAGAAAAGGGTGCCAAGGGTATTTGGCACATATTATAGATAGGACTGCCTCTGAGTACTCATATGACCAAGTTTCAGTAGTAAGAGAGTTTTCAAATGTATTTTCGGATGAGTTACCAAGAATACCGTCACAACGAGAATTCAATTTTTTATATTGACTTAATTTTTGGTACAATGCCAATCTCGATGCCACTTTATCGAATAACACCAGCTGAATTAAAGAATTAAAGGTGCAGCTTTAGGCTTTGATTAATAAAGATTTCATCCGACCTAGCATGTCACCCTGAGGTTCGTTGGTGTTGTTTATTAAAAAGAAGGATGAAACTCTACAATTGTGTATAAATTATCGACAGTTGAATTGAGTTACCATCTAGAATGAATACTCACTACCTAAGATCGATGATTTATTCAATCAGTTGCAAGGAGTGAGTATATTTTTAAAGATTAATTTAAGATCAGGGTATTATTAGCTTTTGATTAAGAAGAGCAATGTATCCAAGACAGTCTTCCAAACACGCTATGGTCATTATGAGTTTCTTATAATGCCCTTTGGATTAACTAATGCTCCTGTTGTATTTATGGATCTCATAAATCAAGTATTCCATTCGTACCTTGTTAGGTTTGTAATTATCTTCATTGATGACATATTGATTTACTCGAGGACCAAGAAAAAATATGCTCAGCATTTACGAATTGTATTGTAGACACTGAGAGAAAGAAGATTGTATGCCAAATTTTTGAAATGCGAGTTTTGGCTTCGAGAAGTAACATTCTTGGGACATGTAATTTTAAGAAAAGGAATTTTTGTGGATCAAGCTATTGTACAGTAGAAAAGGCCTAAAAATATTATTAAAATCAAAAGTTTCTTAAATTAGAAGGGTACTACAGAAAGTTTGTTAAAGGTTTTTCTCTGATAACTGCTTTATTAACATGTTTAACGAGAAAAAATGTTAACTTTGAATGAGATGAAAAATATGAGCAAGGTTTTTAAGAGTTGAAAAGTCATCTCACCTTCGCTCTGGTGTTCACACTATCTATTTTTTAAAAAGAATATATAGTATTTAGTGATGCCTCCAGACAAGAGCTAGATTGTGTATTGATGCAGAATAGAAAGGTAATTGCCTATGCTTCCAGACAGCTCAAGAGGCATAAGGAGAATTATATGACCCATGATCTAGAATTGGCAGCAGTTATGTTTTTTTTAAAGAGTTAAAGACATTACTTATATGAGGAGAGGTGTCAAATTTTTACTGATCACCAAAGTTTAAAGTATTTACTCACACAGAAAAAACTAAACCTGAGACAGAGAAGATGTCTCAAATTAATCAAAGATTATGATTTGGTGATTGACTATCATCTTGGAAAGGCTAATGTAGTGGCCGAAGCACTAAACAAGAAGTCTTCAGTAATAGTGACGTATGTTTAATCGACGTACCTTCTATTACTACTAGAATTAAAAAATCTGCGAGTGACATTAGAGCGTGGTCAAAATGGTTTGATGCTAGCTAATTTTATTATAAGACTGACACTGAAGGAACATATAAAAAAAGGACAGATGCAAGATTTAGAGATAGTTAAAGTTTATCAGAGGATCATGAATGGTAATGCTGGAGAATTTTATATTTATCAGGATGAAATTCTAACATTAAGAGGTAGGATATGTGTACCCTCAAAAGATGAATTGAAGAATACCATCTTAAAAGAAGCATATTACTCTGTCTTTGCAATGCATCCTAGTAGCATAAAATGTATAGAACTATCAAAAAAAACTATTGGTGGTTTAGAATGAAGAAAGATATAGTAAAATTTGTTGTTAGATATATGACATGTCAACAAGTTAAAGCTGAACATCAAAAATCGGCAAGAACACTTCAACATTTACCCATACTAGAGTGAAAATGGGAACACATCACCATGAATTTTGTGATAGAACTACTACGTACTCAAGTTAGATATGATGCAATGTGGGTGATTATAGACAGATTGACTAAGTCGACATACTTCTTGCCCATTAGAACTAAGTATTCAGTTGAGAAGTTAGTAAAGTTATATATGACAATGATTGTAAGGTTGCATGACGTGCCAGTGATAATAGTGTCAGATCAAAATCCTCGATTTACATCTCAATTTTGACCTAGTCTTTAGAAAGCCATGGGTACAAGATTAAATTTCAGCAAAGTATTTCACCCTTAAACTAATGGACAATCTGAGAGAACTATTTAGATACTAAAAGATATACTGCAAGGGTATGTGCTAGAATTTTTAAAAAGTTAGGGTCTATATTTAACTTTGACTGAATTTGCCTACAACAATAGTTATCATCCTAATATAGTTATAGTACCATACAAAGCTCTTTATAGAAGAAAGTGTAAGACCCCTCTATGTTAGGATAAAGTAAGTGAAAGAAAATTAGGCATTGTAGAGTTAATTGAAGCCACCACTAAAATAGTGAAAATTATCCGAGAGAGATTGAAGGTAGCTTAGGACAGACAAAAGTCATACTCGGATAATAGGAGAAAAGATTTAGAGTTTAATATGGGTGAGCAAGTGTTCTTAAAGGTATCGCCCAGAAAAGGAGTGATTAAATTTCGAAATCGAAAAAAATTCCACCCGAAATTTATTATACCTTTCAGAATCATTGAGCGAATTAGTCTAATGGCATACAAGCTGAAGTTATCACTAAAAATACAAAGGATTCATGATGTCTTTCATGTGTCCATATTAAAGAAATATGTGCCCGACCCCTTCCATATTATTGAATTGACGTCTCTTAATTTGAGAAAAGATTTGAAATGTGAAGTGCAACCAGTGGCTATCCTTAATCATCAATAACGAATACTGAAAAGTAAAATCATTCTAATGGTAAAGGTTTTATGAAAGAACGATGCTATTGAGAAAATAACATGGGAACCTGAACTACGAATATAACATCAGTATCCCCATCTTTTTTTGTACTAAGGTACGTTAAATTTTGAAGATAAAATTTTTGTAAGGTGGGTAGATTTAAAGGACCCTAATGATTTTTTTTTCAAATTGAGGAAAGTTTAAATGAAATTTTCAATTTAAAAATTTTTAAATTTCGTTTTCTTCTCCCCCGTCCCTTTCTGCTTTCTTCTTTTTCATTTTTCTTTCATTCTTCATCACATTCTCTCTCTGCGTTCTCTATTAATCATCCACATCTTTATTGAAATTTTAATTTCTCGCTATCAATTACTCACATTCTCCATTTCAAACTTTTCGAAAGTATCAATTTAAGGGTAGAAACGTAGGAAACAAAAAAAAAAGCTAGGGATTCGACTTTTAAATTAGGGCTTTTCAGATTTTAAGCGAAATCGAAGCAAATCGACATTACCATGAGGTAAAGGACATTGATTTTAGCTTGTTTATACCCTGTATTTTTTATTTTATTAATTTTCAAACTTATGAGTTGTACTATTCATTTATATCATTTTTGTTAGAATTGTCACTTATAATTGTGTTATGATACGTGATTTAGGTTGTAGTATAGTTAAGTAAGTCATTAGGAAGCTTAGGATACAAATTTAAAAAGTTATTTGGACGTAAATAGTAACTAAAGTTACTGTTCTGATAAGTGTGCAAGGTTCACTTATCATAATCACGAAACTAAGTTGAAATACATTAGTTAGGCTATAATATGAGTTCCTGGTAAAAATAAATAGATAATTAGACAACTAACAAGGGTCTTATCCGATTTAGCGTATTAGTCAATTTTAAAAAATTTGGGTTAATATGTATTTTACACATATAAGTTTTATTCGAGGTTTAGAAATGTATATTAATATGTTTTGATATATGTGTTAGGTGACGATATGCAAACGAGAAATTCACGTGAAGTATTGAGAAGCGAAGAGAACTAGGGAGTGTATACCCTCCCTAAGTGTGAGTAGACCTTTAGTTTATGCATTTATTATTTTTAAAATTTAAAGCTTATATTTTTTTAAATGCTATAAATATATGAATTGAGATCACATGTGAAGGCGATGATTTTATTGTTGTGGTAGAGGTCAAGAAGAGGTCTCCTTATTTGTGATTTGTTTATGATTATTGTTTTGAATTTATGTTTAATAATATTGTTGTTTTTATGATTTCTTGATGATTTTATGATATATGGTTTATCACTTATATATGTGTATGGCTGAAGGCCAATAATAATCTTTTGATATTGATGTTTTCTTATAAACTGAATGTTATGCATAATTGAGATATTGACTTTATTGATTTGGATTATGATTGATATTATGATAATTTTACAGCCAAAAAGTCAGGTTATTTATTTATTTATTTATTTATTTGATTAGATTTTTGACATGGGTCGAGGAGGCCTTGTCCGTGAGAGTCAGAATTGTAGTTACAGAGTAGGTTGCTTAGGTGGGTCCACCTAGATGTTGTTACCTAGGTGAGTGTAGTATAAGATAACCTAGGGTTAACCTAATAGAGAAGTAGCCTAGGTGACTGGAGACTCTACAGGTGGAGGCATTGTATAGTGCTATGTTATAGAGATGTGATTTAATCACCTATGATTCTAGTTAAGGATAGTCATGGATGTCACCCCATGAGTACTCGAGGCAAACGTCAGTGGTGCGCTTATTTTTTTTAAATAAGTCATACATTGATTTATTTCTTACATATCAAGATAGATTTTATAAAATAGTATTATTTTCTCCTGCATATAAAATTCACTGACGATCTCGGGATGCCCAGGGTCAGGGTGATCACCAGAAAAGGGAACCTACCCAATAATTTTAGATATATGTTTTCATCTTTCAGATTTAATGAAATATTTTTGAATCAGGCTGTTTATAATGTCTTCAAATTGTATTTTTCTGAATTAGATTCATTATTATTTATTTATTTAAACTCTAGTTCACTCACGGAGTATACTCCTGTATACTCATCCCCCTTCACTCCTAGTTTCATGTATAGAAAGCTTTGGGTGAGTTTAGTTGGTGGTAATTTTTTTTTTCTTTCAGACCTGGTATGCTTCAGGTATATATATATATATATATATATATATGTATTGACTCACTTGATTAGGGTATATTCCACTAGATTAGTATTTTTAATAAATTATTGTGTTTTTTTTTTCTTTCAGACCTGGTATGCTTCAGGTATATATATATATATATATATATATATATATATATATAACTCACTTGATTAGGGTATAGTCCACTAGATTAGTATTTTTAAGAAATTATTGTGTTGTTTAAATATTTTTTATGAATTTATAAAAGAGATTTATAATGATGAATTTTATTATAGATAATTTGATGTCACTATTTATTATTTTGGATGGATATTTTATAAATGAATAGATGTATATTCATTTTGAAGTGTCTTGTGATTGCTTGAGAAATAAATTTAAATTTGGATATTTGGACGAATTTATTTTGAAAGTATTTTATAATTGGTGTTAAAATAGATTTTGTAAAGGCCTTACAAGCTCACAGGGTGTATTCTGGGTGATTGAATATATCTTGGGGATCTGTGACGATTGTCACGTGTGGGACACAAGGATTGGCGTGTGGGACACAAGGATTGGGGTATAACAATTGAACTTTTATTTTCCTCTTCTCTTTAATCCCATACTGATTTAAGTATCAAAGTTTTTACAGTAAAAAAATTACATTACTAATAGCTTTTGTATTTTCAGATAACTAAAAGGTAATCATTGAGTGATGAAGGTAGATTATATTGTTCCATATAACAACTATTATTTCTTTTAACCCCGTGAACTTTAAATGCAAGAAATCACTTTATTTTCATGCATGGTTTTTGCTTTATCTTACCATCTTTAATTTTCACTTTTTCTTTGACAAACAAATAATACAATCGAAATCAAAACATACAAAACAATCAAAAAGTGTATTCCTAAGCATGTCAAAACATCTAACTACACATAAATTGAGAACCTTACAATGGTAAGCCCTTTTTTTCTTTTCTTTTTTCTCATTCTCCAATTATCTTTTCTCTTTTTCTTCTCTGTGTGAAGAGTTTGCTATTATGGTTATAGTTTAAAGGCTATTATGCTTACGATTTTATGGTTATTGGAGAAGTGTTTCGATGTCGTTTCTGTTAGTGCTATGTGTGGTGAAGATTCGATAGTGTTTTTGTGGTGTGTGGTGAAGATTCAGTAGTGTTTTTATGATAGTTATAGGTTGTTATTTGTGTGAGTGCTCCTTAGTGGTAGCTCTCTAGTTGTTTCGTTCGTGAACACACGCCACCCACCACTATCTGACAAATGTGAATTTCTCTCTTTTTTTTTTATAATCAAATACAATCCTCTCTTTGGTAGAAAAAGCAAGAAGGAAATAATCTCTCCATTTTTGAAATCATGAAAGTTAATTAATTTCACTTGCCAAAACAACTTCTTCTATTGCCCTGATTAATGCCAATATAATTTCTTTTCCAATTTTGTATTCTCCCAATTAGATCAATGACACATTAAATTTGATCCAGTTGATTTAAATTCTCCAATTTTCTTTTAGGATTCATGCTATACACAATTTTAGGAAGGAAACTTTGATTTTGTAATTCAAATTTCTTTTTCTTTGCATCCACAAGAAAGAAAAAGATATTGATCTCTTTTTCTTTGCATTAACAAGAAAGAAAAAGATACTGGTCTCATTTGAATTTGGCACATTTTAATGTGGCCTTCCATTTTTAAGGTTTGGTAAATTTAATCCTAGCATTACTTTCAGAAATTGTACTCTTTAGCCTAGTTTTAATTATTAATTTAAATTCTAAATTTCAAAGAAAATTTTGTTGAATTTCAAGTACGAGGGATAAAAATATTAAGGTTAAAATTGGGTTATGATGCCTATTACAATTGCGAGGAATTTAAAATTCAAGCAATATTAGGAGTGGAAAAAGTTTTACCACAGAAATCTGCATTGGATTAGAAAAAAAATGCAAAATTTCGCTAAAATTTCGTTTTAGCAAAAATTTGAAAGATATATGTTAGGAAAAAAAATCGAGGCCACAATCCTAACCAAACCTAGCCATTTGTACAGTGCCTAAACCTAGGGCAAAAGATTAACTTGTGAACAGGAGACAAATTTCATGGGTGCCCTTAAATTCATAACACCAAGAGAGATCCCCCACCTTTATTAAAATAAGTTCAGGGTTGAAAAAAATGTCTATAATTCCATGCAAACTCTAACATAAAAATGAAAATAACAAAAGAAGGTTATGTATGAATTTTAAAGTTATTATAAACTAATGTATCACATTTAAAATTTCATATCATATAAATCACAAATTAAATAATCATTACACTGATTTTGACTTGTAAACAATAATTTATTGTTCAATACGAATTGCACCTCTTTTAACAAATATTGACTCCTTTTTTTCCAATGATTACATATATAAAAGTTCTAGAGGACGTGTTACTAATTATTATAAATATCAGCACTCCGCTATTATAAAAAGAGTTAGACATATTAACAAAAAACACAAATATCTCATGTTAATATTTATCAAATTTATTTTTTTATTAAAATTTTGCGTAATCTTTCTCTTAGATCTCAAGTTTAATTTTACAATGACTTTATAATTAAATATTTTTTTATGTTAAGGAGTTTGAATTATTTTTAATTTTTTTTGTTTTTAATCCATTAAAATATAATTATTATATTGATTTTATTGATCTAATGCAAAATTTATCAGAATTATCAATAATTAGGAGGGACAAAATTTATATAATATTTAAAATTTTCTTTTAAAAAACTTTTGGCATTGAAAATATATTAATTAAACACATAGTTATTGAGATTTTAAATATAAGCTCACTAATCATAAATGTTAAAGTAGAGACTGGTAAAGTCTCGTCACGTGTAATTGAATTTTCACTTTTTAAATTTTGACCAACTTAGATAGAGTCCTGTCAAGTGTCTTCCTTTCATAGCCTGATGTCTTTTCTTTTTGACAAAACAGAACGGAGCTGAGGGACGAAACGATCAAGTTAATCACCAAATAGTTTATATTTTGGAAGGGAAAGTTTTGAGGTCGAGTTTTGGCAAGTAAAATAGTGCTCATACTTACTTTTGAGGTGATTTTTCGGTTTTTTACACTAATCTTTAATAAATATAAATTAAAAAAAAGAAAGTATTAATTTATCATATATAATTTATTGTTAATAAAGACTCGATATAAACTAAAATTTATTCTATTTTTTAAAATTAAATATTATTTTAAAAAATTATATTTAGATTTATTGTAATTTGCAAATCTAGAACTAAAATTTTCTTCATTTTTTATATATAGTTTAATTAATTAAATAATTCCTCACCCTCACATTCAATTTTATGAGCCGACACCGTTTCTTTAACAAATAAATCTTAAAAGAGTAGTTTAAAAATATATATTTTCTTTTATAAATTTTTGTCTATAAATTAAAGTAGTAATATTTGTTGTTAATTAATAAAACATAAAATTAATATAATTATTAATACAAATAATGTAAATTATAAGATTGTTAATTTTATTATCTCACATCATAGTGTGATTTTGTGCATATATATTTTTAAAATTTTTGTGCGTAATATTATTTATTATATAATATATATTAATATGATTCATCTCGTTTATTCAATATACAATATAAATTGATACGATTCATCTCATCTTGGAAGAACAATAAATTTTAAAATAAAATATCAAGAGAGGAGACATTAATTTATTTTAAAAATATCAAAAGTTGAAACATAAATTTATTAATTATTGTTGACATTAAGATGCGCCTGCGTTGCCTATAATTGAACCTATTGACAAAGTTGACTCAAATTAATTTTAAATTTAATAAATTCACATAATTTTTTTATTGATATCTAAATTTTTGCATCATAATCATTAATTATAACTAAAATTTAAGGTATTTTCATATTTTTTTCTAAAAAATTATATCACTTTAATTCTAAATATTCACATTGATTCAATTTTTTTATTAAAAAAATAATTTCCTCTCCACTGTCAACAAAACGGGGTTTACATTTGGGACCTTTTATACTACTAAAAATTATTTTCTCACTTAAATAAATAAGTGCGGTATATAGCTGAAGCAGTTGAAAAAAAGAAAGACAAGCCAATAATGGCATTTCGGTAACTTGGATTTGCATAAGACTCAAAACTCAAGTTTATCACACGATAATCAATCTACTCCCCTTTAGGTGTGCGTACAATACAGAAAATCAACAAACCTGCCGGCTTCTCGTTCTTCGACAATTGGTGGTCTCACAGTCACAGGGAGTGTGAGAGCTAAATGGGTTGGCTAACCAGATTCCTAGCAGCCGTTGCTTTCTTAGCAATAGGAGTGATATTCTCACCGGAGACCTTTGGATCAAAATCGGACGGTATGAATTCACCCAAATTATCGACTTTAGTGAAGCTGACTCATCTCTTATGTTTCTCTACGGCTTGGGGAGCCGCTCTTTGGGCGACCTTCATCGGCGGCATCATCATGTTCAAGTACGTTCCTTTTTCTTTTAATGTTTTTGTTATTATTGGTATTATGCTTTTGGCAGAATGAAACATTTAGAGATGTCAACCAGAAATAGAAATCATTTCAAGTTATAAATTAGCTCGAAATTATATTTTGTTTTGTCTGCATTACCGAGATTAAATAAAATATTTACTAGTCAGATTATTTCCTTGCATAGATTGACTTGCATTAAAATCCATGCGAGATAAGTTTTTATTTTGCTGAAATGATAATCAAGAAACATGCACAAATTTTCTCAACCTGTTTGTCGGATGGAATTAGGAACCTACCGAGGCATCAGTTTGGTAATCTACAGAGCAAGATGTTTCCAGCGTATTTTTCACTAGTAGGAGTTTGTTGTGCAATTTCTGTGGGTTCATTTGGATATTTACATCCTTGGAAATCATCATCCACTTTCGAAAAATACCAGCTTGGCTTTCTGCTATCTGCTTTTGCTTTCAATCTCACAAATCTGTTTGTCTTTACTCCCATGACAATTGAGGTAAGTTTCCTGCAAGTCTAATGTCAAGATTTATTACTATCATCTTTAGTTTATCCTCCATTTTATCTTTGACTTTGATTACTACATTGTTTAAAATTCTTAACTTGAGTGGCATTTTATTTTTAATTCGACTTTGTTGGTTTTGCTTGGATTAGAATCACACTAAGATTATAATTTGGGTTCACATAACCAAAGTTGGTTGTGTTTGGTTCTGTAGGTAGATTTTCTGGGAAAAGAAAAAGAAATCGAGAACAATTTAGGCTATTTTCTTTCTTTTTCACACAATATGGTTTTAGGTTCTATGCTTTGTTTGTGACTTCTTGTCTTTTTGGTATATTTTCTGATTAATCCGTGATTTTGCGTTGTTTTTGTGGCACAGATGATGAAGCAAAGGCACAAAGTGGAGAGAGAACAGAACATTGGGACAGAAATTGGCTGGTCAAAGAACCAGGAAGTTGCAAAGGTTAACCCAAAGCTTGCTGCTATGAATAAGAAGTTTGGAATGATTCATGGACTGTCATCCCTTGCTAATATCATGTCATTTGGCTGCCTTGCCATACACTCCTGGTATTTAGCTGGTAAGATCAATCTGTAATTTGATCTCCATCTCTCTTTTCAGGGACAGTTTATGTTCTGGTTTTAGATTGTATTAATCAAACAAGGACTTGTGTCCTGTCACAGTAATGTGCAAGTTATGTATAATTCACATGTTTTTCACCATATATAACTTACTCATTCCCTTTAAATCAAAATAAATTTTGATAAGATTACATGTCTTAGCTCTAATATGTTGATGTCAATTTGACTTTCCTTTTTTCAAATGATATCAAGCTTGCACAGCATTTGAAACTAGCCAACTTTTCTGCCTTGTTGGGTGCATAAAACATTGGAGAACAGTATTTGAAAATTTCTGTTATTATCAGCATATTTACTTCAAACAATGGAACTTAACTGTTTGAATGTTATGCTAGCTTGATTTGCTAATTCAAATTCATTTGATCTGTTAAGCGCTTTTGGTAATTTGTATTTGCATGTAAGTTAAATGCATACTGTGAAGGATGCATTGCAAAATGACTTTAGAATGGATGGGATGTTAATATGTCAAAATCCTATAATTGGCCATATATTGGATGAATGTGGATAGATGTGACACCTTTTAATGCATAAATTCACAATACCTATTCTGCCTCCTTTGGACATTTAGTTTTCATTCAATGGCTCTTAGATCTGTTTCAACCACAAGATCGGCCTGGTGGATAGATGTGACACCTTCCCGATCTTTTGGGAAATCCAAGTTTGTGAGATTGTCTTTTTCCATTTTTTCTTTCTTCATTCAGCTTAAGAAGATCCTAGTCCTTAGATTCACGTCAACGTTTACCTTGGTTTCTCTCCTGGATTGCTTAATGATTTTCATGTTTGATCTGTTCTTAGTGTACGGAATTTGAATTTCAACTATTTGAATTATCTAATTTTTCCAAAGCTACATAGATGCTGGTCTGAAATTTTGATTTCAGTTTAGATGTGCCTTTAAGTTTTCATCCATTGATCCCCTCTGCCAGTGTCTTCAAACAATTTTGGTTGTCATTAGCTTCAGAAAAATTGGACTGATCAGATTGTAAGTAGAGATTATATGAGTGAAAATTGCTTGAGCATATATACGGGGTTTGCAGATGGATTATCCTTAGTTGACAATTAGGTTCTAGTAATCAACGCCTTCGTTTGACATTCTCATTCACGATCTGAGATAGAAATTTTTTATGGCCATTCATAACGTCAGATCTTTTTTGAGGTGTTTTTTTTTTTTTTTTTCCTCCCCTCAAATATATATGTATATTTTTGTTTCTTTTAAAGGCAAGATCCTTTTAACTGCAAGATCCTTTTTCCTTCTGCTCAAGATCTTTCTAGACTCGACAGTCGACCTGCAGGGTTTACGGGAGATAGGACAAATGGTTGGGCCTTGCAAATACGACAGTTTCATGTACTAATTAGCCTTGGTGTATCATCTGAAGCCTAAAGTCCACCCTTAGAATTGAATTCTATAAATTAAATTTGTTGAAGATTGGATGACCATGCAACAGGATCATATGAACCTATATGGAAATGAACTTAAATTTTTTTATTCCTGTGATCCAAACAAATGAGGAAAAGGAAAATTTCCCTGATAGAACTTGGTTGATAAGGTCCTCAAATTGATAAATAGGGAAATCACATTTGACGAACCTAACCTCTCGTAAAACTTGGTTAGTTCGAAATTGTCATTGTTCTTAACTGTCGGTTTAAATGTATTTTAGTAATTCATTAACATGTTTCTATATAGCTGTTAACTTGTTATTGCTTTTATTTTACAATAATTGTGAATTCAAATCTATCGTAATAGACTATATAATATTATACAGATTCTTAATCAAATTTACGTTTGCAAATCGTTACTGGTATAAGTCACTAGCGATTGGTGGAGTCTCTACCGGAATTGGACTAACTACAGAGTTAAACGGGCCGCCATTTGGTTGTTCCGGAACTTGTAGTTCCTTGTATTTTCAATTGAAGCCTTAATAAAAAGGCACTCCAAAACATAGAATAAAAAAATGGTTCAAAAATAACACCAAGTGTCAGTATCGTATAGTATACCCGTTTATTCCGCATCATTAGGTGGTGTTGGTCATGAGGTTAATGCGGCTCTTAGATCTGTTTCAACCACAAGATCGGCCCAATTAATTAATATGACCAGCCAACTACAATTGTCACATTCAGTTTCGGCATTTCAATTCTGTGTAAATTGGTCCAAACGCGATTTCCCTATCATCCTCCTTGATTATGATTTAAGCCGGATATGTACAATTCAATTCATACTGAGGAAGAAGACACGAAAAAGATTGAACAATGCTTCCAGATGCTGCTGGCTGCACAGCTTATTCCTATTTTATAAAGGTGGGCTGACCGTCGACTCTCGCCTTGTTGGACTGATAAAATTCAAAGAGCACAGACAGTTTAGGCTGGGGACGACTAATTTGTCTCCATGAACACATTTGTGTTTGTTTGTTTGCACCCTTTAGCGGACTAAAAGGGCCATCACATTTGTCCATTTCCGTTGCCCGAAAAGGGAAATTGGCTATGGGGTTATCAATTCTTTTGTATTTATTTTTAATAAGTGGCGTTATCAATTTAAATCAAGTTGAATACAAGCAAGTAATTTGCGAGAATTGGGCCGCTTTAAGAAGACAATTTCCGAAAGTCACTCCACCATTCTAAATGATAACTGTTGCTGGCTTACGCAGGACTCAGTTATTGACTGATTTAGATATTTGGTGATAGCTAAGTGGATACGTTCCACACAACCCAGTTGGCGTTTATTGCAGTTACGAAAGATCTTCATTTCAGTTGGTTTTCAACATCCATGTTTGGACACTTCCGAGTGGCTTAAAACAGTTATATCATTTTCACCATTGGTTCGACAGATATTTACGACATCTCTGCAAATTCCAGATCATATTCAAACAAAGATTATCAATAATGTTCATCAAAATGGAAAGAACTGAAATTACGTGTACCTTTAACCCACAAGGAAACAAATAAAGAAACCGACCATTTACAAGTGAATCCAAAGTGTAATTTGTTTCTGTATTCAATGATATTCAACAGTTTTTGTTTCCCTACAAATCGTTTTAATATTTCCCATGTAACAAAACATGATTGCTTTTGATTTCCACAACCAATGAATAAAGAATCATCTAACCAACCATCTCCCCCGCCTTGTGCCACCACTGTACAATATTCTACCAAAAACAAGACAATTTGCCAACACACTAAACTAATCAACTGAAATGGATCATGCTACATGCTCCTAAAAGTAATAAACGCACAGGGAACAGTAGAACCACAAGCAAATGCATGTGCTGTGATACAACAAGCCTGCTGAATCTTTTTAAGGATTCTCTACCCGTATGTATGATGCCAGAGAAATTGATCTGGTCTAGGCGCAGTCCCAAGTTGGCTGATGCCACAGGCCTCCCCACTATAATACTAGCAACCATGCCATGTGGTAATACAAGGGGCCACCAAAGTTTCCGACGGTGCTCTCTCCTTGCCTTCCTGATGCGATTTAGCTCTTGCCGA
>JAWDEX010178728.1:0-14487 GCA_035221805.1 Trichilia hirta | reverse complement strand
ATAAATCTAACATAGTTTAACATCAACTATTGCTCTTAATAACTTAATATAAAAAGATAAAGGATAAGAGATATTACTTAAGATAAAATTTTCACAAAAATAAAAATCTGCGACAAACAAAATTACAAAGGACAAAATTGGGTTATGACAATAAGTAGTCATCTTTGTGAAATAGATCAATCTATATAAATAGTCTTGAAGACCATGAACAAACTAATTCACCATTATCTCCTCAGTGCTGACTAAGTAAAGAGCAAATCTTGATAATTGTATAAACAATATAACAAACTCTATCACTGTCATCTGCTCTTCTTAGCTTAAACTCCCTTGCTCTAGCATCTTTGACACTCTGAGGTACAAATTGGGATAAAAATGCTGATCTAAACTCCCCTTAGGCTAATGGAGGGAACATGGTCGCCGACCATCCTGATAACTAATGAACAACCTACATGCCATATTATGTAACTCAAAGTTAACCAAGTCTACAGCCTTCTTTGAAGTACACTCTTAAGCAATACATATATGATCTAACTCCTTTATAAATCCACAAGGATCTGGGATAGCTTTTACTCTTATGAATGTAGGTGGGTGTAATTTTTGAAATTGATGCAGCAAAACTAATAACTCTTGTCGCTACATTGTCTGAGCTAATATAAATAGAATCTGCTGGGGAAAAATAAATGGCCCTGCCTGATGGTAGAGGGATCTAGTATATCATGTGGAGTAGCAGCCGGGTGAGCCATAAGTGGTATAATGGATGGGGGTGGTACTGGACCCATGAGTTGCTGTGGTCGCACTATAGACTGAAGTATTACACCCATAATTTGTTGTAATTGCTACATACTTACAATTATCATCTCTAAACTCTGTATAAATGGTCTACTCCTTACATTATCACTCTATCTCTCCTAGATAGACTTTGCTATTTGCTCTAAATCTACTTTAGTAGAAGGCATAGTCGACTCTTATCTGGCTCGGTACCTAGGGGTGCATCCTCACCTCTGGGCCTTCTTCTAAAAGGCATAGTATTTATAAGAGAACAAATTTATGTTAGATATATTCATAGAATATTTAAGATAACAAAGATGAGACATATGTTCAGGAAGATAAAGACTGAACAGATAGCCTCTCATATATGAGTAATCCAGGCATACTATATACACAAGATGCTAACACCTTTCTGGGGCAGCCACTTACCCCTAAACCATGCTCTGATACTATCTTTGCAACATCTTTAATACAAAGATGCTATAGGCATGTGATAGAGTCCATTATCACCCTAAGACTTTAACTCATGCTGGACCACTTAATGACCTCATGCCATATGCTATTAAATACCATATACAAACATATGAATAAATCAAACATGTGTAATCCAAAAATGCACCACTTTATACATATAAAATCCACTATATACAATTTCTAGTGGCACACAAAATATGCACTATCAAAATATACAAACGACAAATGGACTAAGTATTCTATTTGAATGCTCTCTGTACACGATAAACCAAACCTAGTGATTGCACAATGTCTTTCTTTCATATTTGTGTCTTTGGACACAGATAATGGCTCACCAATAGATTTATCCTACAAAATGGATATGGAAAAGGGGAGTAAGTTTGGAAACTCAGTAATTGAAGCTATAAAATAAAGAATAAATAATCAAATATAATAAAATTCGTATAATACAAATTAATATATGATGTTATTGTTAAGAACTATATTTAGAAAAGAAAACTTCTAATTTTTTCATGAATCAAAATATTCATTATCAAAAAAGAAAAATAAATTCATCACATATATCTATATAAATAAATTAAGGTAAAACAAATAATGCTATGCTTGGGAGTATCTTAATCGATTATTGGTGTATTATATCTAGGAACTATCAACTAAATATGAAGTAGGGAAAAGCTTGGAACGTCTCCCTGAGTTTACCCATGCTAGGATCCATGCATATCATCCATATCAATCAATTAAAAAGAATAGAAAATATAAATTCATATCTCAAACAATGTTCAAACTCATTTCATATTAATTCTAAAAGCTCAATGTCTAAATCAACAATCTATAATAAAATCACAAGTAATGATAAACATATAAAATCATTCATTAGTTTCAAATCCTTTTTTAAAACTACGTAATAAAATAAAAAAAAATTCTCCATTCACTATTTTTAGGCTGATCAATAAGTGTCCTAAGAAGTCAAAGATGTTTGTGCCTCCGGATCAACAATCTACGGTCAATTAGAATTTTATCAGAATGATTGATATAAAATACTTTTTAAATCATAAATAAGATGCTATATGAATGATCACTCATATTTTCTAAAAAATTAACATATCAAGGTTGCCCACAAATTTTACGGACCCTAATTCAGAGTTATGTATGTCAAGTTATTGAAATTTTTGTTTTCTAACTATTTAAAGCATTGGCATACAGCACAAGGTCAGTTTCCAAAGTTCACTAAACTTGGAAGCGTATAGAAAAGGGATGAAATTTTTACTGATCATTTACTTATGTGTCTATGTCAGGAGAAATTTTACAAAACTCAATTTCGTTAATTAAAACTCAAGTTACGGTCAATGGAGCGCAAACAGTTCAGTGATGATATATAGTTGGGTTTGGCACATATAATTACTTCCTTAGCTTATTGTAATTCAATAGCATGCAAATCAATTATTCTACACTTTTAATCTATTGATTTAGAATCATAACATATGCATCACTCCTTAACTTACTATGTAAATGCGATATGTTAGCTTAGGGTTTACGATTTTTCCTTACATTATTATCATCAACTCTAACCTATTTGTTTCCATAACAAGTTAGTCAATTTCCATTCTTTACTGCATTTAATTGGTAATGTATTTAAATCTGAATTTTTTATAGAATAGTCTCCTATGTTTCTAGATTTTGTGACCTTTCACAGATTTTAATTTCAGTTATACTCTAATTTTCATTCATTGCTCAGTAAAGTCAATTCCAGCTGTTTATTTGAAAAGCTCTGTTTCTGGATCCATAGAAAATTCTATACTCAATTTTGATTTTTGACTATGTTATACCTAGAGTGTCTAGTTTATAGAAAAGTTTACAATTTGTTAATAGATATATAAAACTCAAGTTACATATCATTATTTACACCCTGTTCAAAAAATTTAGCATTATACATGCTAAACACAATGAAACAATTTTTGCTTTGATGAAATCACACATGACTAGGACCTGTATTGCCATAATTTATCCTTCAAAATGATCATTTCCATGCACCACAATGTGTCCAAAACACATCACACAAGTTTATATATCATTGCTATATTAAACACACATATTAAACTACCATGACCAATAACATACATATCATTTGCTATACCAATTCATGGCTACCACTTCATACACCTCTTTCATCACTTTCTCACACTATCATTTCATCAAAAACTTTTCTTACTTGCTGCTTTATAATGACAAAAATTTCTCTCCTATAACAAAACAAAACCTATACATTTTTCATGCATATATATGCCAATAACTATGACTATAATAATATCATCTCTTGTTCATCATCATCAACACATCAATGCACCCATTTGATATCTAGCAATAACTTACACATTTTTACATACAAATAAAAGAACTTCCTTACCTTTAACTTATTTTAAATGCTTGAAAAAGATATTCCAAATCTTGTAATCTATTTATAGCTTAATTCTCTTCCCTTTTTTCAATTTTTTCTTTGGCTTGATTTTTGTCAAGCTTTAATAGTTTCTTTCCTTACCTAGGGTTTGTCTAAGAAGAAGAAGAAAGCTTTCTATTTTTTTTTCCTTTTCTTCCTAAGTGACTTATAAAGAATTGTGTGAAAGATTCTTAAAAATATCATCCAACACCCTTACTTATCCTTAATTATATTTCCTCTCCATAACTTTGAGTTAACTATATTTTAGGCCAACTTTCTTATCTTATTTTAATTTAATCTATTACCAATTAGTCCACTTAATTATTTATTATTCTTATTTTGTGTAATATACTATTTTACCCAATAATCAGTTTTCAATATAAAAGGTTTCCTAACCAACCTAACTAAACATTCGTTTCTTAACTTATTCAAACTTGTAAATTAGAAAAATTTTGTTATTCTAATTATCATAATTTATGTCATGGTGCTACATCAACTCTTGGCTGTTACATAGACATTTAGACACCGAACACTTGGTATACAACCTATATGCCTGCTAAAACCATAGTCGATCTCCTGGCCTTAAGCATACATAATTACATCAATATAATAGTTTACAAACTCTATGACTCACTCTTTAAAGTACTTTAAGTCATTAATCATTAATAAATCAATTAGCACTTTATTTAAATATTTTATCGAACACTTAGTATGCAACCTATATGCCTTTCTATAATTTAGATTATTTCATGTATTTTATTATATTTTTTTCACAAGTCATTTACCACATTGTGTATTGCATTATGCTTACCAACATTCCTAGTCATGTAATTTATGATATGCTACACTTACGATCACTTAGACATTTTGTCAAACACTTAGTGTGCAAGTGTTTTTTAACCTAATTTTTCTCAAATATTTGTAATTCTAATATACCCAATGATACAATTATTTAGTAACACAAATATATATTAGCAACTTAGTGTTATCAGTCATCAAAAAGCTTCTAAACCAAACAACTGAAAGTTAATCAAATCTTAAACTCTAATCTATCCACCCACTTAAATTCATGAAAACGTTAGGCTTCATAAGGAGAAACTACTCACTAGGAGCATATCTAGCTTTTAGAAAACAAAAATTTTAATTTTAGAAGTTGAATTGCAAACAAATGTCAAGTTTTTGGCAATGCTATAGTAGTGCTGGGGTTATTGTTCCAACAACATTTTCGGTAATCCATGGCTAAAATCTGATTCCTCTCGTTGACACGAGTTTGATAGAGCAAATAATGCATTAATTCGACATGTATATGCAAATTTATGACCAACTTTATTTTCTCCCTTTATTTTCTCTTTTCTTTTCTCTCAATCTCCCTCTTAGAAATTATATAACACCTATGTTCCAAACCAAGGGCAATTTTGTCATTTTACCCTTTAAGGATATTTTTGTTATTTTATAAAATTTATATTTGGGTGCCTAATTTTTTTTAATCAATTTATTAACTATATATTAGCCTAATTGGTGATCTAAAAGGATTTGAAAAAATTTCGATGTGATTGAAAAATTTTGGTCATAAAGTATTTTTCGCACATTTAAGTTTTAATTATAAATTTCTCTTAATTGGATAATCTAATTTAAAATCCAATTATTTCATATGAAAATAGACAGATTCAGAATTCAATAGAATTAAATTTCAGGTAAATTAAAATTTGAATAAGAGAAAAACAAAGTCGTAAACTGAAAAGTATAAGAATAAAAAAGTAAGAAGAAGTCTTGCTGCAGCGAAGGAATTCCCATTGCCGCGAAAAAACAGTCTACTGCAGTGAAAATTCTTACTGCAGCGAGAAGGGAGCTCGCTGTTTTCTCCTATGTGCATTTTACCTTTAAATACAAATTTTCGTTGACTCAAAAGTCTGATTGACAAGTCATTTTTTTTCAATGAAAGCTAATAGAATAAGAATTTTATTAAAATTAATTTTCAATAAATTTTAGATTAAACTAAAAGAGAAATAAATGTAATAAGTAAGAGGTCCAAAATTAATTTCTTAAGTCATTCTGCGCACTTTATTTTCAAATGCAAATTTTCGTTGATCGAAAAATTCGATTGATAAGCTATTTTTTTTTTTTAAATTAAAGCTAATAGAATGAGAATTCCATTGAAACAAATTTTAATCAAGTATAAGTTAAACTAGAAGAGTTACAAAGGCAGTACGAAATCAATTTTTTTTTTAACCTTTGAAAATAAAATTTTCATTTTATTCATTTCTTATTTCTTCTTCACTCTTAATTTATAAGGGCAATATAGATCTTTTACTTTTATTTCAAATAATTCTATTGTCCATAAACATTCTTCTTTTCTTCTTTTCACCCGTAACTCACTTCTCTTCTCTTTTTTCTTTAAACAAAAAATTTTCTCTCGTTATCAAGTCAAATTTTTCGATCAAATCAACTTATTTTCATCATTTTAAAGCTCCATCATCTATTAATTTCAAGTTTTAATCATTATTTTTGGTGTTAGAAGAGAAATAGAAAGTTAGAATTTTTGGGCAAAATTGGGACTTTTCAAATTTGGTCAACAATTGGGTATAAACTCGATTTTTACAAGTTAGAAGTACTCTTTTGGTAAGATTTTTAACTAATTTTAAGTTTGATTATGTAATTTTTAATTTTAATAAATTTTAAAATAATAAATAAAGTAGAATAAATTTTATTTCAATAATTAAATTTATTTATAATTTAAATAATTACATGGTTTATTTTTTATTTTTTTTATTATAATTTAAATAGACTTAAACAAATAATTGTGTCGTAATCATATTTAAATGAATAATCGTGTCTAAACGGATAATCGTATCTAAATAGATGATCGTATTTAAACGGATAATTGTATTTAAATAGGTAATCGTGTTTAAACGGATAATTATGTATAAACAAATTATCGTGTCTAAACGAATAATCGTATAATAATCATGTCGTATTTAAATTTTTATTTTTTGATACAAATAATAATTATGTCATATTCGTATTAAATAAATATTAATCGTATCATATTTAAGTTGAACTAAATCCGAACTATTTATCCAAATTATCACCCGTACCTGCTATGACTCGAAAATATAAGATACACAAACTGCATTTATACTGTTAATAGTCTTCCTCTAACGAGTGGGAATGGAGGTATAAGGTACGCACAGGTGTTGGAAGAGGTATTTTTGTTTAAATGTCAATGACGCCAGAATTATGCCCTACTTAAATTAAATTCAGACCTCTAGTATTTTATGAGCAGTAAAAGTAATCCCTTGGACAAGTCCCCGGTCATTCTATCTTCTACCCTCTAGACATTATTGATTTTATTTATTATAGTCTTCATAACTAATTTGTACCACTTATTCAAACTTATAATTTTAAAATTACGGAACAATAATACCAAAAGAAAACTCAAATGTGTTTAACAAATGTGTTTAACACGTCATTTTCTTCTACCTTAAGATGCTTGTTTAAGCAAGATATGAAAGTTATAATACATGGTAATACAAGCCTGTACAATTAAACATTCATTTTATATATATATTTATAAAATTAAAGTGTGCGTCTTGAAATCACAATTGTTTTGAGATGGATGTGTAAATCTCAATAAAAGTCCGTATGTAAGATAACAATCAACAGTAACGAACAATATTCGTTACTAAATCTGACGCAGAACAAATGAAACATAATTTCATTCTGTGCATATTATTGGTACTAACTAACAAATCTATTGCGAACTTCAGGTAGTGGAAATAGATAAAGGCGCCTGGATGCTTTCCTAATCGTGGTTCAACACTAATTTCATAGGTTCGTTCAACGAAATAGGTCATTTTCCCATGCCCACCATTCGAAAGATCATCTAGTGACTTCCAAGGAATCGACGAGTGGAAATCCACGACACAGATGATAATGAACTTTCTTCTTTTTTAATTTTTTTTTAAGAAATCGACAGCTTGAAATTTATATGATTGAGATAACCCCGAAGAAAACCAATTGAATATTATATAACAAGGAACAAAAATATAAATTATACAACAAGGAACAAAAAAATAAATATCCCAGTTTGTCACGTGAATGGCAGAGATTAGCCTTCTCTGCACAGGCAAATGCTGCGCATAACTGTACGCGTGCCAGTATAATTTTTACAAGCTTCGTCATTAACTTTTACACCAAATAGAAACGATGAAAAAAAATTTGTAACCATATCTGAATACCATCAATCAAGATTTGACACCACGCAATTTGTGAAGAACAAATCAATACAGATTAGATGTAATTCAATTAATTCAGGACAGCAACTAGGCGGACAAAATAATGAATAACATACTTATAATAATGTAGAAATGAAGAGCAGAGTCCGAGAAGCAGAAAGCAGAAAGCAGAAACCGCAGTTATTTCTTATTTTATAAGACAAGTAACAATGATAATATTCTCTCTAAAACATTACGAAATGAAACGAAATCATATCATCTCTGTGCATCACAAATCTTAGATTATATATGTGTGGATATATATGTCACTCCCTAAAAACTGGATCCACCACTACCAAACCCCCATAAAACTCACATAAGCCCATGAAGGAGAAAAGAACCAACATACAGCCAATCAGTAAATCCCACGTAACCAAAAAGCTATTGGGCTTCAAACCCTGGGACCGGAGCCTAACACAGCAGCGAAAAGGCAACCAACCCCAACTGCGGCGAAAGAAAGAGAGATGGAGCTGGCTCCAGAAGCTGGAGCTGGTGCCGGAGCCAGTTCTTGAGCCGATCCGACCAGGAACAGGGTGGCAAAGACCATTGCCATCATGAAAGGAACCATGGAAACCTTGGAGAATGCCATTCCGGTCGTAATAGTGTCTACTAGGGTTTGAGTATTGAGCGAAGGAACTGATAGATTACGAGTCTTCAGAGAGTAAGGGTTTGGGTTTCTGGTGTACAGAGGAGAGAGAGAAATAGTGAGATTTATTTATGACGACAAAAGACCAAACAACGGGCAGCGTGACAGGTGCCTTGGGCAGCTGCCCGGATTTTCCTGTCTGTCGACTAGTTTGTTGACAGCTATGTTTACTGTGGGTCCCATTTATTTCCAATTTCACGCGACCTTGTCAATTGTCATCAATCCATCTTCAAACAAAAACGCGTTCGAACATAATACGATCGCCCTTTCTTTTTCAAATTATTGCAATTCTCGTCTGTATTATTTACGCCTTAGAAAGAATTGATTCCTGGGAATTGTAAGGGAAAAAGTTGGGCGAATGGTTGACACGAGTGTCGTTTGCGTGAGAGGGTGTGATTTATCATGAGATTATGGACGGGAGAATGTTTAATAGTGGGATTAATAATTAAGTATAATTAATTCTGAAATTAATCACGCAATTGTAGCCCTCGGACGCCCACGTGGGATACCGAAGTTAGAACAACAAAGTTAGGACGCGTAGAGGAATGGGAAAGTACAGGTCATATTATTTGAATTTAAAATTTTTCGATCAGAAGATGTGAACGTGACATGTGTGGGGTGTGATCTTGCTATTCTGGGTTTCCAGAACTTTCTTTTGGTGCGTCTGTTCACGGGAAAGTTTGCCCAAAGTATCATAATGTAAAATAATGATTTACCCTTGCAGCCTTGCACAGTATTGTTTTTTGGCAAAGGAAAAAAATTTGGAAATAAGTGTTTATAGTTATTTTTTCAAAAAAATTATTATCTATCAATTATCATAGTAAATTCAATGATAGATAGCGTTGGTAGAAATCTTTTTAAATATAATTATTAGATAACACTTAATTATGAATTATTAAATATAAAAAATATATAATATTACATTACGAATACATCGCGCCCGTTTTTTTAATATCTAATATTATAATATTATAATTAGGATATGCTTGATTTAAATTTTTAAATATAGCTTTTTAAAATAAAATTTTTATAAATAGGGTTTGCTGGGTAGTGTTTCTAATAAAAGTATATTAGTTGTTCAGTTGATATGAGTAGATTTTAGTTTAAATTGTGTAATTGTTTATAAGTTTTAAAAATTATATTAAGAGATAAATAAAATAAAGTTCTTATAAAAAAATAAAGATATTTTAAATTATTTTATTAAAAAAATTTAAAAAATCTCTACCAAAAACATAAAATTTATATTTTTTTAATAAAGAAAACTTTTTAATCATCCAAAATATACGATGTCTACCGAATATTATAAAAAAATTGACATCGTAAAAACCCTTTTGTCAACCAAAGGGCACGTAATCAAACGGAATCATGCCAATACAATTATAGACAACACTGATGGAAATTTTGTAGGCGAAAGCATTGAGGAGTTAAAGAGGCCAACAGACCACTTCTGCTGCAAAGAACAGTAACATATAATTATATTTCATCACCAAAGTTCAAGTCTTACATAGACGCGCTCCATAGATTTAAACACAAGAAACAACTTGCATTGCATGGTCGTAATCAGAACATGTTTTTTCTATTGAAAATTTCACCGTCAGAATGAAATTGACAACCTTATAAAATATCCAAAACTATCATCTAATCTCTAGTAAAAAAAAAATGGTATATGATCGCTACATTGATAGTCAAATCAATTCCCTGCATATAGCATAATAGAATCTCATGTATCTCGTCGATAAGGATGAACTTACAAAAATGTAAAATATTCAACAAGTGTTGATGTTGATGCACAACCCTAGCTTGAACAACAAGTGTTAATGCACATATTCTCCTTGGAACAATACAGATTTACTGTTGCATTTAATATCTAAGCGACCCAACAGGCCGTTGTGTTTACAAAGATATTTGTTACCCTTCTTGCTGTCACATCCAACACCCGAATGAGCCGACAAGCTGTTGGGTTGGTAAAGGTATTTGTTATTATGGTAAAATCCTACAAAATTCAAAACTCTTTAACTCATCACTGGATTGTCTCTTCCCTGAGAATTAAGGTTGAGAATTAAACCTTAGTTCTTAACTCTTACGAGAGTTGTGAGTACACTTAAACTAGCCCATACTGTTCAAAATGAGGGCTTATGCATCAACAAGTCTCGTCAATTATGCAACAGATAAACCTAGTAAATTCCTATTGATCTATGTTCCTTCCCTCCTAACACTTGTTCAAACTTCAATTTTGAAAAGTAACTGCATGTCCAAACCCCAAAACAATGACATATCCATCAGAGGTTCTAAAGCACTGGGTGCAAACTTTCTTGCAAAAAGAAAACAAGTTGTAGTAGTCTGCTTATTGTATATGCACGATTGACTTTCAAAAATTCTCTTGAAGAACTCCTCCGTAATGTCAGCTCCTCCGAAGGTAGTTGGATGAGGCCCACCCTTCGACCAGTCAACCCAAGTGAAGCTTCTATTTGCCAAGAGATTTGGCGCTTGGATTGATAACATGGTGGGAAAATGGTGGAAAAATAGTCCAGATAACAAGATGGTCTGCAGAATTCTACAAATTTTGGATAATATGTAGTATCTTCCACAATGTTGATTGCAAGTTTTCGGTTAATTTCAAACCATTGGGATCCTTTACACCACTGGGTAATGTTCACCAAAGGTGCCATGGCCTCATTATAGCGTCCTCGTCCATATGGTCCAGGGTCATTGAATACACCCATGAATCTATATTTGGTTTTCTTTATGTAATGATAGATGACAGAGAAATTATAAAGAGGAATGCAGCACTCAGCGACAATAATGAACCATTCATTGGAGATGTCAAGTAAAGCATTAGTAAGAAGTCTCCTTTCAGCATCACGCATACTCATTCTTCCCCATTCAGAAATCTGCATAGAAATATATCATATAAATTGCCAATTCCTCAAAATATGGTATATATAGTATTCACAGCTACGTACTCAAGCCGTAATGCAAGTAAGAACACATATCCAGCCCACATTAAAAAGCTTGAAAGTGTTCACAAAAGATGAGATCCTAAAATAAAACTCAATGATTGCATCCCTTGAAAAAGTTCTGATAACAGGGGAAGAAAGTTCAAAGACCAAATTTGAAGTTCTCCGTGTACTACAGGTCACACATAATACATTTGGTAAATGTAAGAATAATCTTTGTTGTTTTTCCAAGTACGAAATGGTCTTAAGTATCTTTCCTACAAAGGGGCTTGGATTGTGGAAGTTGGTCATGGAAATGGCATAGTTACCATACATCAGCTTTAGATTTCTTCGAGTATTAAGTCCCGCTCTGGTCATAACAAGAGAACACCCTCTAGCATATATATGCCTTCTAGCTAGTCCAATTGAATATGAGCAATATTCAACAATACTGTCAAGTGATGCACAGTATTTCCACATAGATAGATCGTCCTCCTATATTTATGATTCCTTTATCATGTTATAGCAAGTTTTTCAATGGATAACAAGCATCAGCAACTTGGTCTAGTCACATTGATCCAAACCAAGAGCCAACTAATAAAATAGCATCTAATCAGTTTCAAAATAAAGCAATTGATCCTCCTCCTGCTCCTATTCCACAAAGTTTTTCCAGAGTTTGATCAAGAATCAAAATACAACTAAAAGTGGGAGTGTTGAAAGGGGACACTACTTAGTACTTTCAACTACCAGAAGCCCAAACGTGACTAACCAAGAGATCCTCCGAACCAAAGATTGCTAAACAAATATCACAAAACCATGCTAGCATGCTGATACAATCATCTAGCAAATGATGGATCATCAACACAGTAACTCGGGTTATAGATAAAAAAAGGTTTTTGCTCATCATCACTAAAATACAAAAAAAAAAAGAAGAAGAAGAAGAAGAACGAACTCACATCACGTTATGCTCATAATCAATACTACAACAAGTATCCTCAGATGAATTTGCATCAGAATTTTGAACAAACAAATGAAACCGGTAACAAATGGATGTTGGCCATACCTGACTTGGGATTTGTCTCTAATAGAAAACTGACGAAAATGGAAACTTAGCCTCATATGATGGCAATGAATGAACATAGACTGGATACCGTTCTTCATGCCCCTTGTAAAACTTCTCCCAAAGGGGCCCAAGAGGTAATGGTCCCTTTGTCAAGAACAGGAAGGCAATCTTCGGAACTCTCCTAAAAGGATACTCCTTTATATGAGGCACAAAGGATGCCCTCCAAAAAAGCTCTTTATCACTCATTGCATGAATCAAATTTGATGGAGGCTTTAGCCAATGATCCAAATCATTTTGTTGTTCAAGGCATGGCTCAAAACTGAACTTAACTGTTGTTACTACAAGCTGGAATCCAAAACGACGTGTTGTGTAAATACTAATCAATGAAAAGGCTATACACATGGCCATAAACAGACCAAATAACTGAAATAATCTCAGAGGTATGGCCCTAGATTGATTTGTCTTGTTTACAATAGCTGGTTCCTTGTCTTCTTCTGGTGGAACAACCCTTGCTTGCATCTTTAAAACTCTATCAAATCACAGATTTAACTATTGAGTCAGATCCAAATCAACATTTTTAACATAAAAAACACTACTACTAAGTCTCAATACATCACATAATTCTCAACTTTTTCATATTAGCTAGCAAAACACAGCTTTTTAAATTGCACCGAAGCCAAGAATCTATGATCAAATGCACAAAATTGCCTTCGAACATATAACCCTCTATCACAACGGGAACTAACACAGATCCAGAGCTGATACTACAGGACCCCCAAGCAATTCCCAACAGTTTTTGTGCTCGTATCACCGTTAACAGCACATGGTTTGCTTAAATAAATAGCTTTCTAACAAGCATCTAAGTGAAAATCAGCCTACTTTAGATCAAACGAAGCATTAATGTAATTAGCGGGGGTCACCAAAAACAGTACAAGACAACGAACATACGATATTTTCTACTGGAGCAAAATAAAAATCATCCCTCAAAGCTTTTACTCCTTGAATGCTTGAATTGTGCCAGAAGTAGAATAGTCAGAATATATAGACTGTTGGGCAAAGAAGAACAGAAAATTCTTGTATCCAGAGGGAGAGAGGTCCAATAAAGTGGGGAATCGAGAAAGTAAACAAATATTTTGCCCTGTGGTGGCTTAGTTTGAGAAAATCACAGAATTTTAATGAGGCGATTTGTAAAAGTATGAGAATTTAAGGACGTGTTTTTGTCTCAGCATACACATCATATTGAGATGGCGGAGTGTGCTGGCTGCTTAGTTTTGGCTTTTGTCTGGTCTTTTACATTTTTTTTAACGGATCGCCATGCGAGATGAGAGGCGGCTTACGTAAGGTGACATGACCACTTAGTACAGTATTATTAACTTCCAAAAGACGATTTTACCCTTATTACTTGTACTAATTGACCATTTACGACGTTAAGATATAGTTTTTCAAAATAATATTTATTTTTATTAAAAAAATTTATGATGAAAATTTTTTATTATTTTTTAAAATATTACTTATCCTTTATTAAATTATTTGTGATAAATACTCTTTATAATTTTAAAAAATAATAAAAATTTATTTTACTAAAAGTAAATATATATATATTTATCATATAAACTTTTAATTTTTATTATACTCTTAAATTAAAATAAATAAATATTTTTAAATAAATATCTTATATTTAATTTATAATTTTAATATTTTGTACTAAAAAAATTAATAACTTAATTTTTAAAAATTACATTTAAAATAATTTTATTTTATATTCATCAAATTCATGAATTTATTTTTATTTTATAATTTAAATTCATAAAAAAATATTTTATTTTTAAAAATTAAATAAAATAATTTAAATATTTTTATTTAAATTATTGAATGACTATAATACTTTATAC
>JAWDEX010178727.1:3708-45650 GCA_035221805.1 Trichilia hirta | reverse complement strand
AACAACTTAAAATTTATTCCAAAGACTAGAAATATGCATAATTTGAGGGAATTAATTATATTCAAGTGTAAAATAATAAATTTAAACCTTAATACTCATACACTTTTATGTACTCATTACATGTCATACTTGAGACAGATAGTTGAGGAAGTCCACGTATCATGTTCTTGTACAGCAAGGTTTTTAAACCCTTATAACTTTGATGCCCATACCTTTGATGCCAAAGATGAAACAAGTCTTAAGTTCTTGTTTGAAAGCATTAATCAGATTGTACTTGAGAGAGAGCACTTGAGAGAGAGCTTGAGACTAAGGCAGCAAGGTAAACATTCGATTAGCACTCATGTTGGTTTGAATTATCAAACCCTTTTCTGGATAAAATATCTTGCAAATCCCTTTCTTAATCAAGCCTCTTTCTTGCAACTACCCTATGCTTAAGAGATTATTTCTCAATTCTAGAATATAGTATACTTTAGCAACAATACAATTGACTCCATCCAATAGCAGCTTCACACTTCGCTTTTTCATTTCATCCGTCTGAGGCCTTATTTGAATTCACCTAAAAAAAAGTTACTTCTCTTTATAAATTAAAAATTATATTAAAATTTATTTGATTTAACTTTTAAAAAATAACTTTTATCTTAAAATAAGTTAAAAACCAAAAGTAAAGGAGGGGTTATTTTTCTGACTTTTTTGTGACACTCTTAGTATTATCAAAACTTTATAGTAAATTATTTAAATTATGTCCTCATTAAATTTATAGAATTCTAAAAAAGTATAAGGATAATTAGGTAAGAGTATCATAAATATGTAAAAAGTTTAAAGTTAAATCAAGTAATTTTGATAGAAAAATGACTTTTTTAAAGGTAAAATCAAGTAATTTTTATAAATATATAAATTTTTTCTAATAAGCAACTGTTTTTAAAAAGTAAAAGTTAGTAAATTATAAATAAATTCAAACAAGGACTTAGTATTGTTCCTCAATTTGATTAAACGTCAAAATTTTTCATCGAGTTTATTAAACATAGTTCGATCACCGCACATATGATTAGAATACCTTGAATTAAGGAACCATGCATCTTCTCTTCTGGCCTTATACAACTCTACATAAGATATCAAAAGCATTTCTTCTTTCTCATCAAGCTCTACATAATTTGCTTCTTTGTTCCTAGAAGGACACTCATATTAAAAATGCCCAAGTTAACATCTTAACATCTTGTATATCGTATCCAAAAAGTCGCATCTTGTTGGTCACTGTCATGATCCTAAATAAGTACTCTGTCACTCCTTCACTGGACCGCATCTCAGGAGTTTCAAATTCTTTGTGGAGAGTTTGAAGATATGACATCTTGACCCTAGCATCTCCTTCGAACTTTTTCTTCATGGCTTCCCATATATCTTTGGCAGTATCCTTCTTAAGAATGTTGTCAGGAACAATCTGGTCGATCACCTGAAAGAGATAGTTCTTCACTTTTAGGTCCTTCAGGTTCATCTTATCATTCTTCTTCTGTTGTCCATCTGTCTGCACTGATTCACTTGCTGGCTCAATATATCCATACTCCACCAATCCCCAAAATTCCTTAGATCGTAAAAATTTTTTGTTAGTATGCTCCAATGATTATAGTGACCATCAAAGCGAGAAATGGCTGGTTATATAAAACTCCCTTCTATAGTCATCTTCTGTGTTGTTGCAAGAACTTCGAAGACTGCTACTTTGATTGGTCAAGCCCAGTGTAGACTCCGATACCAGATTGTAGGGAATTTTGATCTAAAATAAAACTAAGAATAAGAACACAACAAACTGAATCGAATGACCAAGTTTTATTAACAGTAACTTTGGCTTAAATGGCCCACTTAGCGAAAATAAATTAAGTGGTTACAGAAACTTGAAACAATTCAAATACGAATAGATATTCCCAAAGATAAGACATTATTCTAAAAAAAACTGCAATAAATTCCTTCAATGATTCCCAAAGTGGGTTGCTCAATTGTAAAGGAAGAAAATCAATTCCAAAAGTATAAAGTGGGATGATAAATAAATTAAAAATCATTGGGAGATCATTGTATAAATTATAAAAGGAGAAAGAGAGAAAAGATCATTGGGATAAGAAGATTTGGTTATAAATAAATGATCTCTTCATTTCCCCTACAAATGACACGATATTAGTTTGATGGTTTGGAGGAAGACAATCAAAGTCATATGAGATATCAAAACTATATTTTTGTCATCTTTAGTTATAGATTAGTGCATGAAATATTAATCAAACACCATAGATAGCAAAATCAAAGAGAATGTCAATCCACTATCCTTTAACCACCACCAAGGGAGCAGCTTGCAGGGTAATTATGGGCCACTGGGTAAAAAAAAGTGAAAAAGGAGGCGTTTGTTTGGTCAATTTGCTTATCAAAATTGCATTGTATCGAAGAAACCTGAAAAATGAATGGCAACTGGGCAATCGAAGATCCTTGAAGAGACATGAAATAATAAGAAATTTGACACTTGGGTTTTGGTTGATAAGGAAATAAAGAAAAAAAAAGCGAAAAATTCACATGTTTAAATTATTGGAGAAAGTGGAAACCACGTACACACAAACTAATTGTAGGTGGGTTTTGATTGTTATCTTCAACATTCAATCCAAACTATTATCCTATCCGATTAGATGGGGCCAAGAGTTAATCCAAGTAATTGCCAAAATTCTTACAAATGAAACCAAATTGTAAAGTAGATTAATATCCATTTGATTAATTTGATTCCTTGAGCATTAAAAGGTGAAATCATTTCATCACTAATCCTTTGCCTCCAATTTTAGCCAACTAATCAATTGATAGTGTTTTTATGTGTTGTTCAATTTTTTTTGTTTTTTCTTTTTGACAAAGCTGCCAGGAGTTTTTATGTTTAAATTTAATTTTTTTCATTTAGATATGCACTTAAAAACTTGTATTTCAAATAATTTTTTTTATATCAAAATTCTTTTTAAACTGAATTATTGACTGATTGGATTAATTTACTAAATATTGATTTCATTCATCGTGTTATCCATCATTATTTATTTGAAAATATTAAATTATTTATCATATCAATTAAGGTTAAAAAAAATGATCAATAAATTAGAAAAAAATATTAATAAATACTAGCTCTCTTAAAAGAGCCATGCCTTGTCGAAGATTTTGGTTTCCATGATACTGTAAGTACTCTTTTCCTTTAAAAAGGAAAAAAGAAGCCCACTTAAGAGATCCACTAACAATAATAAAATAAAAATACAAATCCCAAAACAAGAGCCCATTTCATTCAATTAATTATTTGAATCCAACCCCTAATCTCCGTAACGCGAAAGTAGTTTTGCATTATTCCCCGTACATTTCGATTGCAGATAGATTTCAATATTTAAAAAATAATTAAAAAAAAAAAAATTATGTAGTGCAGACAAGATGATTTGGGATAATTTATCTTAAACTCACTGCTTTAATATGGTGATAATAAAAAATTGTAACCAATAAAATCTTTGGGATAAGATAGAATAAAGATTTAGGATATAAAATTATTTCGATTGAATATTAAATAATGTTATTATTAAATATTTTTGCTATATTGAATATTTATTGAGCCTTTATATTAAATAATGCTGTTATTGAAATATGTATGTTGTCTATTTTAATATTTATCTTATTCTGGAGAATGACAAACCCCCTATAATTTTAAAAAATTACAAATATATCTCTTCATTTTTTTTTTTATTGATAAATACTTATCTCAAGTTTAAAATTGATAGCAAATACTCTTATAATTTTAAAAATATTTGCTTGTATTTTCATGGAAGCTATTTCTCTGATTTTGAAAATGATAATAAATTCTTTTATAGTTTTAAAAATATATAAAATTTGAAATTTGAAAAACATAAAATTATAAAACAATTATGTAAAATATATAAAATTTAATTTCAAAAATTGTAATTTGGAGAGCATAAAAAATTTTAAAAACTAAAAAATACATAAAATTATATAAATAATTATATAAAATACATAAAATTTAATTTCAAAATTTGTAATTTGAAAACACAAAAAATTCATAAATTTAAAATGAATAAAATTATATAAAATTTAATTATAAATTTATAATTTAAAGAGTATAAAAAATTCATAAAGATATATAAATTAAAAATTACATAAAATTAAATTATAAGATTTATAATTTCAAGAACATAAAACATTTATAAATTAAAAATAAATAAAATTTAATGGTAATATTTATAATTTAAAAAACAAATAAAATGCATAAATTAAAAATGCATAAATTCTATAATCAGATCTTATAAATGTTCTGTAATCTTTCATGTATTTTTATAGTGAATTTTTTATATTTTTCAAATTATAAGAATTATCTATTATCAATTTTAAATTTGAGAGATTATCTATTACGAAAATATATGTAAAATGTATTTTTACAATTATAGGTAATATTTATCGTTTGTTTCAAACTTTAATGAGTATTTGTGACAAAAAAAAAAATATTTGTAATTTCTTAAAATCATAGGAGAGTGTTTATCATGTTCCCATAATAATATCATGAAATTATATGATTATTCAAAAAGTATAAGTGGTTTATTACATATCCATCCCTAAATTTTGGCAAAATTAAAAAAATTTCATTATTAACATGAAATATAATAATTTATTAATATTGTGATTATTTGACAAATTAATAATATCCATATAAATGTAAAAATAAAATTTTGATGATTTAATAGTATAATTAAAATAATGTTAGATATTTAATAATTAACATTATCATATTTAATTATTTGACTTTCATTTTTTTTTTTTTATAAAATTAATTTGAATAGCAAGTCCAATCATATCGTATGACAGACATAAACACCTCAATGTAATTAGCCTCGTCCAGTTCAATCGTATCCACCATACCAACTACACACTTAGACTATTCGATAGGATGCATACATGTAAAGTAGTCATAACCTAAACAGAAATTCTGTGTAACATCTTTAGACTCCTAAACATTAGGCATAAATCCGCAGTTCCAAGTAAATAATATAAAGATAATTACCATTCTACGGACAAACAAAACTGAAAAAATCAGAAAAAAGAATAAAAAAAAAAATTAGAGGGGAACATTAAACATAAAGAAGCATATTTTTGGGAGCAATCAAAATATCCTACAACTCATGATAAAGCAACATAGTCATCCATGTCCAATGGCAGAATTGTTCATCAATTGAAAAAGAAAAAAAAATTGTTAATTAATCAGAAAATGTACACCTCAAACGTTTACTTAGCACACCAAAACTACAAAGTATATAACCGACTCCATCAACTACTGAATCAATCCAACAAAAGTGCATAGAACAGACAGACGCCGTTAACTACACCGGTGACATTATAGGACTAGGTAACTGAAAATATACACCAGCAAAAATCATTGGCGACAAAAACTCAGGAATGCTGTGAAGACATAGACAAAACTAATGCAATACGTGTCACAAAGTCATTGTAATAGATAAAACCAGAAAAGAGTGCCTAATGTTAGGAAAGAACAAAAGAATCGGTAATTTTAAGAAACTATATGACATATCCATGTCTATCATAAACAAACATTATTTCCAATAAACCTGCTTCTCAAACAAGAAACTTGAATTTTTCTATCATCAAACAAATCATACATATTCTTTTACCTTGATTATTTTCAGTTATTGGATTGAACTATAGATTTCTGTATTAGCCGTACTAATTCCAAAGATTATCTTTATGATATAAATAGATATATGCAATTTGATTTCATCCTTTTCTTCTTTAGACAGGGCAATTTTTGGCCATAGGTAACTTGGTAATGCTATATTTTTCAATTATTGATCATATATAATATTGCCAACATATAAAATTTTAACTAGAGTACATAAAACTTTCGCCATGATGGGAATAGATTTTTCCTTGAAAGGGAAAATGCAATCTTATGGATAATGTCTACACTCAAACACATAATGTAGACCTTAATGATTATTTGTAAAAACTGTTATATATAGCGTGAAGCAAGTGAAGCTACCCATCCCATGTACACCCATGAATCTATCACGATAAATCCCAGAAGAGAAAGTCCTTCAAATAATAAATATGAATATATAAAATATAAAGCAGCTTTTACACTTATCTAAAATTGTACACAAATATGACTCGGTATTTACTGACTTCATTCAAATGATTCAAATTATTGAGTCCAAAAGCTAGTAAACTTGGATGAATATATCCTAAAATAATACTTTAAATTTGGTGACATTGAAGGAAACAGATTGAAGTGAATTAAAGAAAGAAACCAAAACTCTTTACATCTATCAACTCAATTGCCAATATCCTAAATAATAAATTAGATTTTTTTTAGTTAATGACTTCACAGATCACAATTGTTTCTAGAATAGATATCACCTTCTTTTCACTCCTATTTCAGAATCCAGTTCAGCCGCACCAACATAGCAGAAAAAAATGATCTCTCTTCACGGATGAGTTTTAAAAATAAACAGAATACTAAATTGTCAAGTTGCTATTATATTAATGAGAAATCAAAACATTTCGGTTATCTTGCCCAGCGTTGCATAATAATGTGAGAAATAAAAACAAAGGAAAAAAGAGAGTAGGGGAGAGACAACAAAGGATACAAAGAGTAAATAAACAAGGGACGATGAATCATTTATGTGCAAGTAACAAAGCAATTAAAAATGCAAGGGAGGAACACAATAAATCAGGAAGAACCAAAAAAAAGTATGGCAGAATCAATTGAAGGCTCCAAAAGGATACACAATAGATAACCAAAATGCTCATAATCTATAGCCCATCAATTGTAAGGATAAATGTAATTAGAACAAATGCTAGCATCCATGATGACAACTTCCATAACTTATTTCCACCCTTGAAGACAATGCCACGAAAATTAAGGATCATGAAACCCATATACTAGTTCTGTGTTCTTGAAAAAAACTTCTGCAAACTCTAATGACACCTACCAGTGAGACGGTACTTCAAATTATTAAGCCTATTCCTGTGCTACATGATGCCAACCTTTGAAAGTTTTCATGTGACTAAAAGTGGGGGAAGACACAAATTTAATGGAAGAAATTTTGAATGTTTGGAAAAAGAAATAAAAACTCAAGACCCCCTTCCAATAAAACATTTAATTGAATCTTGAGTAAAATCTGAAACTCTTCCCCATCCTCCCCAGCCAAAAGGGAAAAGATAAGAAAAAGAAAGAAGGGGAATATTACCCATTAGCTCTTTAAATCCTGTGTTGAAGGAAAAACCAATCTTGTACAAACTGCATGGTGCCACCAATATCCAATTCTTCAGCAACCCATCACAGCACAATTATAGACAAAATTAACCGATTGCTTTCTAGCAAGTACGTTCCACTGAGGAGGGTCTTCACTGGGAACCCATGAGTTGAGCTCTATGAAACCTTCACCACAAGCCTTTGGTCCGCCAATGACAATAAGATGGTCTCCACAAGCTCTAAATGCTAGACCCCAACCGTTCATAGAGTTCACCCTCTCAGGCAATCGTCCTATTGTAAACCATAATCTCCTCTCCTTGTCATACCGCTTCACTTCCATGTCAGCATAATCAGCTGCATACAGTTCATCATTTACCACAGCTACCAAAGGAGGTGCCTCTGCAGCTGCAGGCATCTCGGTCCCCCTGGCTGCGCCACTGCGTGCAGGAGACATGTTAGGAATTTCAGTCCATGTTTCCGTTTCCATATCAAACTCCTCACCACAAGTAAGAACCTTTGACTCACTTCCTCCAATTCCCCCAATAACATAAAATTTCCCATCCATGAATACCCCAGAACACATCTTCCTTGGTTTATTCATGCTAGGCAGTGTCTTCCAAGTCTGTGTCTCAGAATTATACATCTCTGCGGAACTCAAAATATTTCCCTCCATATCAGAACCACCAGCCAAAATCGCCCTCTCTCCTAGACTAGCAGAACCAAACAAACACCTAGGAGCATTCATCTTCATTCCAGATGACCACGAGTTTGTCAAAATACTATATCTATATATTACATGGGATATATGATGGGCCGTCAACTCCCTGCCAAATACAAGAAGCTCAGTGCCCACGGCCAAGGACTCTTTATCAGAACACATAAAGCACTCATTAGAGGGCATTCTTGGCAAATGCATCCATCGGTGACGAATAGGATCAAATGCCTCCCACTCAAGCAAATGACAAGAAAAATAAACCCAATGCTCAATCACACCATTCTTCCGCCTCAGTTTATACAACTCTCCACTCCTAATCAAGGATCGAAAACTCTGATTCAGAGACGCAATGGAACCATAATCGGACCTTGAGCAACGAATGAGACAACTAATGGAGTTGTCCCGGCCAATGGGTTGAATAAGTGAGTCTAAATCTGATGCATCCCCAGTATTGGGTTGCTGGCCATCATTCGATTGCTGACTATCATCAGATTGACTGTTGTCACTGGATTGCTGCTTATCTTCTTGTCCCTGGTCATCATCGGACTGCTGGTTATCATCTGATCCCCGGTCAAAATCAGATAGCTCACGTGAAGTTCCTGGTGCCTTCCGAGAATTTGGTAGCTTTAAAGACTTGATACGTTGGCGATGACAATCATCCTCATCATCAATTTCTAATGGTCTTTTGTCACTCCGGTCAAGCATACAAGTCATGCAAGACCACTTAGTTTCTGGCTGGCACAAGCTAGTTATCTCCCTCGAAGACAGCAAGCATCGACCTTCAAACATATCTTTTCAGTTATTAACAAATCAAATTTACAGCACCACACCACACCTCACTTTACTTTCAGGTTCAGAATTTTTTTCTCCGTCACAGTAAAAGCACATTCCACAGCAGGAAATTTTGATAATCCCAGTAGTCAAATACCCGAAAATCGCACAGTTGAAACCAAGAATCAACCTAGCCAAAAAAATTAAATGAAATGTTTATTTTTCAGTTTTGACACACAAAAAAAGCTAAGTTTGTTCTAAATTGTTTATCACTGATTTCATTAAATAAATGAAACTCAGAAACCCCATTGAACAAAAAACTAAGCGTTTGGCTTTATTAAAAAAATGAAACTCGGAATTTCTTCAAAAATGTTAATTGAGTATAAAAACGAATCTTCACAAATCAACTTTTTTCTCTATATTTGAAGAAATTCCGAAATCACAATTCAAAATTTCGAATTAGCTAATAATCATTCCCAATTAAGATCTAAAATAAGTAGACAACAGACGAAATGTTTTCTTAAAAAAAAAAAAAAAAAAAGACAGACCTCTGAACTCCAATTAGTGCACAACAATTATAAATTTTGCTTGGCTTAACACAATCTCGAAATCCAAAGTCCAAGAAATTACCAAATTTGAACATTAAACACATAATTTAAATGAATAAAATCTGATTCATCGAGATTTGGTTACAATTAGACACTCATAACCGAAAACTTATCCTCCACTAATTCTTCATTTCTGATACTGAAATTAACAATAAAAAATATAAAATTAAAAAAGAGAAATACAAACATAAGATTAGAAAAAAGAAAAATGAATGAGAAACGTCAAAAAAACTGAGAGAAGGAATCAATAGTAATGCAAAGAGACTTACGAGTATTGGATTGGATAAGAACTAAAAGAGGACTTGATTGGAATTTTCAAACTCAACAATTTGCCTCCCTCTCCCCCTCCCTCTCTCTCTTTTCATTCATACAAAATATTAACCGTTTTTGTTCTTGGAGTTCCCTTCGTGTGGATTCTCTCTGCAAATCAGAGGATAGCCTCTCTGCTGTCTTTATTTTAAAAAATAATATAAAAATTGGCTTTCAAGATCAAATTCTTTTTCGCCCCCCACCCTCTCCCCCCGACCGCTCTTAAACCTTTATTTTTAGAAAACTTTATATTATATTTTATAAATCTAAGTAATGTAATATAATATGTCAAAATATTTATGTGTAGACGGATGGATATAGTAATATTTGAGCGTTTTGTTTTGTTTTGTTTTGGATCTATTAATTTTCTGGGTGGTGGCGGTGGATCCCACAGGAAAACAAAGAAGGCTTTTTTTGCCGTTTTAGAACCGGAAACCGATTAACACGCGTTGACTGGTTGGAAATGAGAATAAAACTCCCTTCTTTTCTTTTTGTGAAAGACTCGTGAGGACTCCGTTACAGCCACGTCTTTTGTCTGTAAAGAGATTTTGGTTCTTCGGTTCATTTTAGCGTTTCGTACTACGAGTCAATTTGTCGTCATTTCTGTTGAGGGATTTTGCTCCTCTGTGTTGGCGGACACCTGGATTTCCTTGCACTCAACTTTTTGTGTAATTATCCAAACTGGACTTGTCATTTGTCAAGTTTTATATTTATCTATTTATCAAAGAAATAATGATGATGATAATCACAATTAATCGTCATTAATACATTTTTGATTGGTCAATAACTGATATACGATATAGCATGATAGCAATTTTCCTAAACAAATGTCATTGATCAAGTAACTTGTGATTTTTTTTTTAATTATCTAATTTATTTTAAATGATAAGTACACTCGTAGCAATTAAAAACTTGATTACGCAGAATTTATATGTTTTCAATTTAATGAAATTAATTATCTGTATTTTTAATTGCTTTTGATAACAAGCAATTTGAAAACATATTTGGATATGTTTACTAGAATACTGTTCCTTTTTTTTTTTTTTTTAATTATTACAGTACCGTGTTAAATTAACGAGCTTGGCTGGGTAAGAAAACGGGCCGTTAGCCAGCCAAATTTGAAGGGGATCAGTTAACGGCAGAGTTTAAAAAATATTTCACCGTGCCCAGATTCTCAATAATCATTCTAACTCTTAATTATGTATACTATAATATGTAGGCTTCAGATGGGGTCTCTCTATTACTTTCTTGCCCTATCACCTTGAAAATAATCATTTCCTCCGTCCAACCCTTTTTGTTTAATTCCCTGCTCACGCTTCTTTTTTTTTTTTTCAAAATTTTCTTGAATTTAAGAAAATATATAAAGATTATAATAATCACATTCACATTGCACCCATTGCGAATTACAAAAGTTAATCATCATCATTGACCCTCGATTTGGGCGTGATTTATGTGATATAAGGTGCACCCTTGTCTCATTATAACAAAACGTTATTTCGTGGGGGTCGGCAGTAACACCTTTTTGACTTGATGACGCTGCATTTTTAAGAACGGCCCAGCTGGACAAGCAAAGCAAAATAACCCGGTCAAATGGATGTTTTATTAATAATTTAATTTATCTTTTGTAAGATTTAGGACGGATTAATAACATGTTTGATTGGATATGTCAAAAGAACTCGATAATGAAAGTGACCACTACCGATCCTTCAATCGGATCCCGCACCGATTACCAAACTATAAAAGATACATGAAATAAATTTTTATGATTTTAAAATTTAAATTATTTTTTTAAAATTAAAATATTATAAGAAAAGAAAGCAAAATTAGTTGGAATAGTTCCTGTGTGAGTCGGCTCTTGGGTGGATGCGATTCCCAACTGTCAAGCTGGCTGGGAGTGGTCCCACGGACTTTTCTCTCTTTACGTCTCTCCGTATCCACATCAGACGGTTCAAAATAAGCCGCTCTTATCATGATATATTGACCGTCCAAATTTGAGATTTTCTAACAAGGATATACAATTTGTTAACTACATTTTGACATCATTTGGAAACGTGAAACAGCGGGGACAACGAAAAGACGAAAACTATCCAAGCTCCACCATCACCTAATCCGTTATGTGAATGGGCATTTCAGAGATTATAAAGAAGGTTGGATTGTTTTCGCATGGTGCAGTTTTGGGAGGGTTGTGTTTTTGCGTGTATGGCTCGACGGCGTCGTCGAGGACCAAAAGGGATCAATGAGTGGTTCGTGCGGAACACGTAACCGAAAGAAAACTTCGATGCTCAATCTGAAAAACACGCGCGCGCACGTGTACAACCGGGTAGCAAAGGCATCGACCTAGGACCCCGAGCCACGTGTCGGAGCACGTGGGGAGCTCTTAGTGGCCGAGGTTGTCAATTAAGGGGAAAAAAAAAGCCCCCTAAAACTTTATTTATTTTAAAACTTTAATACGGACGGCTCTACGCTTGGCTATTATATCGGTGAAACCACCAATAAATGAGCAGTACACATGGGAGAACGTCCGTCTGTGCCGGCTTTTGCTTCCATTTTATTTGTAATTTAATACGAGAAGATAATGACGATGATGATTCGTATACTTATATGGTTTTAAATTAATAACAATAATTCGATAGTGCATGGGATGTGAATTAAAATACCAATGATATCTTTTGTACAGAAGAAATGAATCAATAGTCTAAATTTGCACATGTTATGTAAAGCCAAGTGGGCAATTACTTTCCTATTGAGAGAGTGATTCCATTCATGTAAAGTTTCGGGATTTTCGAAGTGATGAGTGGACCTGACCGTCTTTGTAATTTGCAATTAGAGTTTGTTTGCATCTCATTTTCTAGGTTTAGGGTGATTGGCATTTTTTGAAATTACCCCCTGGTCTTTTGTAATGTATATTTGTGATTGTGACCAAGTTGTTCTCTTTTTTTTTTTTTTTTTTCATCTTAATATTTTTATCAATTCATTTTCATTTTTAGGAAAATCTATTAACTAATTCAACAACAAATTATTGACAACGTGTGTATTTTTATTGGAATATAAATATGAAATAACCTGTATGATCTACGGAATTAGTTCTTTAAAGTTGATCTTAAAAGTGAGAACCATTAAACATTGCCACGTTGATACATCGTCTTCATAGAATATATATCATAATTGAAAACACCAATAAGTAATACATACACATCCAAACACAATAATAAAACAAACTTCAAAACCCAGCAACTCCACCATACCAGTTTTATTAAATAAAATAAAAGATTCTGGCGTGCACTAACCCCTTATAATAATCTCCTCTCCTCAACAACCGAGGCATCCTCTCCCCCATTCCAACTCAGACACGTGTTCTTCACTTATGTAAAGACGCGTGGTCATGTGAACCATTATTGGACAGTGAGAAAGTTGTTAATTACTAATTGCAACTTCGCATACACACGCACTCTTGGCCAAAAGAAAAAGGCCTCCCAATCTCAAGAGATTTCGACCTGATTTTGATAATTATATTTGATAGATTTTAATTAAATTTTAAAATATATATTCATTCAGATTGTGAACAAAGGTTTCTTTTTTTAAATAATTATTTTTTAAAAGTTTTTTGATTAATTAATAAATTCGTTGTATTTTGTGTTTCGCTTTTTTTCTGTTTTTAATTAGTAATTGTTGGTATTGTTGTTTCATGTTTTGTGTATAATAGAAGTGAAATAGAATAGCGGGGGGCCTACCCATGTGATGTGTATGGTGGTTTACTTGACATATATTGCATATTAGTTTGAGGTTTTTCTGGCAGAGGACCCATTCCAACAACACAAAGTAGAGTTTAAAACAACGCATCGGCACAGAATTTTTTCTTCTTTTAATTATTATTATTATTTCTTTTTTCATTTTATCGTCTTCATAATATATATGATTTGAGATCTGTTTAATATACTCGTTATAGTTTTAAATTAAGATTATGTATTATATTAAAAATCTATACGTATATATTAGTTGTGAAATCTATTAGACAATTTTACTTATACTAAAAAAGTAAAGAATAAAATCTTCTTAATGTTGACGAGAGAATTGAGTTTCATTGAACCTCTTTATTCATAAACGAGCTTATCACTCAGTTGAAAACAGTATGTTGTCTACGTCTAATGATATTGAGCTTGCGTAAATACCAATAATATTAAATTTCTTATCTCTGATTTACGTATGTGGGTATCTAATTAAGCTAAAAGTGTTCGAAGTGTATAAAAGAGAGGAATACAATCCAATCGGTGCAAATCAAGTCAATCTATCAATGGGCATAAAAAGCCAAATGGAAAGAGTCGTAAGAAGAGACGTATATCTTGTGGACTTCCATTCGAACAAGAAAGAATAAGATATTATTTTATTTATTGTTATCTTTACAACAAAACACATGGTTAGGCAAATGTCCCATTCATTTTCAAATGCTTGGAAAAAAAAATAAAAATAATAATTCATGCATACAAGGAAGAATCGATTCCTTTCTATTTTTTCGTAGTAGTTTAATAAATTATGTATGTCATCTTCATAAATAATAGAGGGGAACAAGAAATCCGTGAATTTCGCCTAACCAAAAAAAATCGACTGAAAAAATTAAATTAGAAAACTATACTATTCAAGTACATGATAATAGAATAGGACTAGGATACATTAATTAGAAACAGTGAATTAGGTATATTAATTTTCATATCAATTAATGTTCCAGGGTTGTATTTTATTAAATTTTTTGGTTATTTTAGAAAATCGATTGGCTTGTGGAAATGACCTTAGCTCTATTAAAAGCATCTTTGATTTGGACGATTAGACCGATTACTTGTTTTCTCGTCATGACCTTTCATTTATCTTCTGTGGCCCATAAATTCTGAAAAGCCGAAAGTTGGATGCTTTTTTTTTTTTTTTTTTTTTTTTTTTTTTTTTTTTTTTTTTTTTTTTTTTTTTATCCTCCGTTCCTTGCCCTTCACCATATATTTGGCTCCATCCATCCAAATTGCATAATATATGAAACATTCAAGGTAAGTTTCTGTCGATTCATGTCTTTTATACCATCAAAAACTAAGAACAATGAAGAGGATAAAGATTACTTTCACAATGGAGATTACTTTCACAATGGTTTTATATTGTTCGACGAAGATGAAATAAAGGAGTTTTCAAAAATCTTACAAGTTGTTGGATAATAATAATAATAATAATAATATCTCATTAATAATTGTATTCGTAGATGGTCAAAGTACATGCCATGATTTCAAATTATTAGAATATAATTAAAAGTGATTTTAAATTATTTATAATGTTATAATTTTTTTTTTTTTAATGGGTTGTTCTTTAGAAATAGTTTCACTCGAGAGTATCTTTCATTTATATTTATAAAATAAATTATCAAAAATATTATTTTCAGTATCTTTTGCAATAAACACTCTGAAAATAATCCTAAAAAAAATACTTGTAAATTTCTCATCATATAATTCTTCTATCCTCCTAATATTCTTCTATCCTATTTTTAGATGGAATCTTGTAGGTGTGTTAATGACAACTCATTGGAAGGAATTAGTTGAATTTCATGCTCAAATTCCATTAAGCAGATGATAGTGCTTTCATAATATTGCATGCTCATGGTCCATCTAATTAGCTTGCCATGTCAAAAATTCCGAATTTAAAATATGCATATATTATTTTTTTTTTTCTTTTAAAGCGTAAGCCTTTGTGTATGCTGACGCGTGGAGCATTCATAGGAGTTATGTGAGGTCCATTTTCATATGATTTTTTTTCTTTCTTAATAATAATAATAATAATAATAATAATAATTGAGAAAGCCCCATCAAACTCATACGAAAATTCGAATAATTTGACTTTCTAATTAAAAAATATTAGAAAAATGGGTTGGCTGATATTATGAAATTAGAAGCACATGTATTCTAGTCCATAGCTGTTGTATACAAACTTATTGACGCGACAATATTCCCATCACATTACATTACAAAACTCTTATGTAAGCTTATTTATGTGCAAAATTATATGGAATTATCAAAGTTATCACATGCATTGTAATTCTCACAAGAGTAAAATAAATAAATAAATAAAATAAGATATATTACAGTAATATAACAAGAGTAAAAAAATAAATAAAACAAGATATATCACAGTAATATAATATTATCAAATCAATTCATAACATTAATATTGTTAATTTCACTAATGCCCTTTAATCACTTATATAATTTATTTTAGAATAACACGTAAATTCCTATAATTTGAATTATTAAATTAATTTTAAAATATTCATTAAAATTTATTTTATTTGTTCAATAATTCTTATAATCTTATAGTTAGTAAAGAAAAAACCTCCTAAAATTTATAAAAATAAAGGGTTTAGCTATGTGTCAAAAATACTTAAAGAATTAAGTAATTAAAGATTAATAGCGTATTTCGAATTATACTATTGAGATAGCATACATACAAATCATTTATTCCATAATTTTTTTCAAAGTGAATTTATTCCGAGATTAAGATTGAAAAATCTATTTTAATAGATTTCAGACCCCAAAATTCAATAAAGAAAAAAAAAGTCCCCGCAAATTTCAACTTATTTTTATTTATTGTCGCGATATGTTTATGTTTGTCTAATCATAGAGTTACGGGTTATAGATAGAATAAATTCAAACAAGGCAATGATTTTGTTTTCAATTAATATAATTCTTTTAATAAGCATTTATTAACAGCAGTAGATTCTGAAAAGTTGTGCGGTCCGAAAGTGGAAGGAAAGATAATGGTATTAGCTATAGAATTACATTTTCTTTTTTTTTTTCCCTTAGTAATAGAAAATTTACCCATGAAATTAGCGAATAATTGATTGTAACATCATTTGGTGTTAATTATATGATATATATTTGTGTAATTTTTTCATTTTGTGAAAAAAAAAAAAAAAAGAATTTCTGAATTTTAAAAATTACATGACGGCAATAACAAAAACGTATTATGTCATAAAAGGAAATCATTGATTAGATATTGTTTTCTTAAAAAAGCGTATTAACACTAAACCAAGAACAATTGAAAAGACTTGTAGCGATTAAAAAACTTAAAAGAGGAAGGCCAAAAAGTTGATTAGGGTGTTTAATCTTTAAACGTCAGTTGATTAGATAGATAATTTTTTCCGTTTCAATTTGTACTTTCTTCATAGTTTGAATCCTTTTTTTTACTCTTGGGTTTTATCCCATTAATATTATCTCCTTCTAGAAACGTTGCCAAAATGAAATTTATTATTACGACAGTAGGAGTGTAAATAGATTGACTTTGGATGTTGACAGCCCAACAGAATACACCAATATGCACCGAAATCAAACTAGTAGAAACCAGAAACTTTATACAGCCACTCACTGTTGATGGTCATAGACAGGTCCAGGTTTGAATTTGTAGACGCCCGCAGAGTTTGAGAGATTGATTTGGCTTTTTTTTTTTTTTAAATATATATATTTTATATTACAAATATAAAAACGAGACATTACATATTATTATGTTTATCATATTATCATTTTGACGATGTTAAAAGAAAATAAAATTCTCTGGGATAATTCCAATGAAAAAATCAAGATGAACGGATGCCGCTGAGAACAATCGAATCAGGTTCTGTTTAGAGAACAATAATTGAAGTTCTTCTGGTTCTAGTGGAACCGAATGGAATAATTATATTCTTTGATATGTTGTAATGCAATCCTGACTTTAGAATATGATCCATAACTAATTGAGAAATTTACTTTCGTTACATGACGTGAGATTGAATCTGAAACTTATTAGAAAAGCGGGAATGGGGGATTAATTGATCGTTTGATACCATTTAAAGAAAATGGAGGCTTGTTAATTGTATAACCAAGTAATATTCATAAATGATATAGACTGTGTTATTATTAGAGCGAACATAGACCTTCGTTATATTTATCTAAAATTTTGTATAATTAATACAACACCCAAAAAAAAGTGATAGTTGTTATATTATAAAATAATTACATGTTAATTAAAATTACACTTTAAATATGTGAAAAATTGTACCTTTTAACCAAATTCCAAGTTTCAATTACTTCTCTAGCAATTTCATTTTTTTTTTTTTTTAGCTAAGTTTATTTATTTTGACCAAAAATTTTTTTGGAATTTGCTTTATGCAATTTTATCTTTTATATGTATTTAACTTAACTTCATTTATTTTGTTCATGAAATTGAAAAATCAATCCAAAACTGCAACTTATTCATCCAATTTAGATGCCAACGATGTTTTGGCGTACTTGAGAAGATGATTTCTATTACATTTTTGGTTAACTCTGACCTTCCAAATTCCAACTTTTCTCATAAGTAACATTATGAATTAATTAATCAAAAAATATAAGATTCAAAATATTCAAAAAATACTTGAAATATGTTTGCCAAAATAGATTTATCTACTCCAATGTCATTTTATTTTTGAAATATTCGATACATTCACATTACCAACAGATGTCAAAGCCATTTAGTAATATTCATATATGGGGATATTTTTAATCTTCAGGTAACTCGCGATTATTTTAAATTCTTTTAAAAAATTAAATTATATAAAATACTCTTCTTTTAAAATGTAATTTCACTAAATTAAACTATGACATAATTTTTAAGATTATAACAAAAATACATTCAACAATTAAATAATTTTTATTTTTCATTTCAAAGTCTACTAACGCATGATGTTCTAAAAAAAAATAAAAATAAAAAAATACCCCTGCAAATGAAGGCTATTTGCCAAGCGGTTCTTATAATTATTTTTTAAAGAAATTATTATTATTATTATTCATTGATTCTCACCATAGGCATTCATACTTTTATTCATAAATACTTACACACTTTACACGTGAAAATGCCAAATTCAGATTTTTTTTTTCTTCAAAATTTAGAGCATAAATAACTTTAACACAAATAAATATATTTAAAACTATTTATATTTCGGTTAAATTCTATAACAGTTAAACTTTAAACCCTTGAAAAGATGTATATTTTAAGCACAAAGCCTATGAAATATAAATGCTTATGATGATGATACTGTTTGCCAGTCAACCCTATCTATTAGCCTACCATCGAATGCGTCAGACGGTAACATCTCTTAACACAGACTTCTAATAATGAGAAATAATTAAATTAAAAAAAAAAAAAAAAATTTAGATACATGACTTGAGTTTTCAATTATTTGATTTAAACAACTATTGTCGTTCATTCGGAGCAGGGCAAGACACGGCGTAATAAGCCAAAGATGGCGTAGATTAGATTTTTGTTTTAGTCATGGGCCGAGACTGGACAGATACTAAAAACACGTCAACTTAGTCTGATTACAAGCAATAAAATCAATCTGTGTTCTTGAGTTGAAGGGAAGTCTATGTAAATGAACCAGATTAGACTATCTCGCATATGGACCGGGCTACAAGTACTCTCCTAAGGTTAATTATATCTTTTAGTACGACATTTTGTACCATTTATCTAAAATCAGATTATGTTTGTGTCATTTTCGTCAGTATCCCCGAAACGGCTTTCATGTAGATTACTAGAAGGTTGACAGCTTCGTATCAACACCAAAATCCGCCGGGAAAAAAAGGTAAAACATGTCGACGATACGTTGGATCTTTTGGACATTGATCTTGCTTGTTGTCACGGCGTCGTCACAGGAGCTGGGGTCAGCTCGTGTTGTCTTCCAGGTTTCTGTTTCTTTGACTAAGTCGCATTATTACTGATTAGGTTCTTGTTAAATTTGTGCGAAGTTATTTTTATTTTAAATTTTGAACCAATGCAGACTAATTACGGGGACATTGAATTTGGGTTCTACCCAAGCGTAGCACCCCAAACAGTGGAGCACATATTCAAGCTTGTTCGTCTCGGTTGCTTCAACACCAATCATTTTTTCCGGGTACTCGTCAACACCAAATAAAAAAACTTCAATCTTAGTTTATTTTTTTGTTTAAATTTTTTTGTTTTATTGTTCGTGATGAATATTCTTCCGAAATTGATGTAGGTTGAGAGGGGGTTTGTTGCTCAAGTAGCTGATGTTGTGGGTGGACGGTTATCTCCAATGAATGAAAAGCAAAGAATGGAGGCAGAAAAGAACGTTGTCGGTGAATTTAGCGATGTCAAACATGTCAGAGGCGTTCTTTCAATGGGGAGGTGAAGTCTTTTTTAAAAGCACTCGTGTAGACATTACGAGATTGATTATATAAAGCTCATTTTACAGCCTTACATGCATTGTTGCATTTCTTCGTCAATGGTGTTAAGTATTGAGGTTTGTATAATTTTACTGGTTATTTTGCTTAGGTGAGCTGCTCCCTACTACAGTTTCCTTGCTTTGCTGATAGGTATTTTAGAGTATGTGTACTGTGAATAGAATGCAATAGGATAGGGAAAAGTTAAAGCAAACTATGCCAAGCATTGTGTGGACTAATAGAAACAATGCTTGGAAACATTTTGCCCTGACATAAATTCAGTTGAAATGGTATATGGTTTAGAGCTTTTCTGAAAGGGGGATCCTTGTGAGGATATGGATGTAACAATTTTTCATGGGGAATGTTTTTGTTTTAGATTTTTAATATTAACTGGAATTTATGTCTTCAGGAGCTGGTTTGGATAGTCACTTGTTCTCATATTTCATATGCTATGGAAACCCATGTATCACAGTTTTATATTGCCATAGCTTGGGTATCTAGAGTGTTCTGAACATCTCACTTGTTTCATCGTGGTTGCTTTTGAATTGAATCTTTTCTAGACCACTGTTAATACGAAAGTTTGGTATGATTTAGGTATGCTGATCCAAACAGTGCAACATCCTCATTTTCGATTCTCCTTGGAGATGCTCCTCATCTTGATGGTCAGGTATACTTGTTAAGCTTGCCAAAAATCTTTTAAATAAATGTTCCAAAATCTCATCTGACGTTATTGCTAAAGTAACTGATGACACTGATGCTGTTCAGTATACAATATTTGGTAAAGTTACAAAAGGTGATGAGACTTTGAGAAAACTTGAGGGACTTCCTACACGCCGTGAGGGTATCTTTGTAATGGTATGCATTCGTATGCTTTCGCTATATTCTTGCTTAACATAATGATATGTAACCTGAAAATGGAGTATTGGAATTACTCTAGACTGAATTTACTCCATAAGGATCAATGACAATTTAGAAATTTAATATTTTGGTTGCATCTGGTGCTAAATGTGACATTACGGAAATTGTCTATGTATGCCTTGAGATGCTTCCATTTGCTTCTTACTTTAATAATTTAACAAGGAATAAAAATGGTGATGTCATATTGGAAAAGAGACCTGAGCTGTAGTATAACACTTCAATTTGGATATATCAGATGTATTTGGTTGGTATTGCAAAGCTGCTTTATTGTTGATCCTGGATCCTAAGTCCTGTTTTAATACACTTTTAAGTTGTGTGTGATTATTTGATTTTCTCACCTTATGCATTTTTGTCTCTTACTAATATGTCTGTGGTGGGACAAAAATTGATTAACAGGGTGTACTCCTCTTTCTTTGTAATAAATATACTGCTAGAGGCAGAAAGAAGAATTTGGTTTGTAGTCTCCCCCTATCGTGTGTTTTAATAAATAAGCTTAATGAGTTGCATATGATAAATCAAAACCTGCTCTTTTCTACATATGATTTGTGTCTTAGTGCGGCTTTTGATGATTATATAAACTTACTTAGGATTTTCAACTATGCTGTCACTCCTTAGCACTGAGCTAATATTCTTTCTTTTTTGCTTCCAGCCAACTGAGAGGATCACAATCCATTCAACATATCATTATGGTGAGAATGGAGCTTCTGTTTTGATGATTTAGCTTGTAGTATCCTGTTCTAGTGACTCAATTCTTTTAATTTCTTTTGATATATGATGAAAAATTTTCACTACAACTTTGTATGACAATGCAAACTCAATACCCTTAATGCGAGGACAGAAACATTTTCTGGCATGGCATTCTTTTTAGAAATAGTAGCTCATACATGTTTTAAGTTAAACTTATCATCGTTAATTTGCTTTCAATGCCTTTCCTTTGAAAAAAACAAAAATCTAAAAATAAGAAAGGAGTGGTGAGAAGGAAGATCATAGTTGATCAAACTAGATCTCACACCATATGTAACTGTTAAAAAAGAAGTTTTATTTTTCTCATTTCTATATCATGTCACCTCTCAATGTTAGTTTGGCATGAAAGACGTTGTTAAGCTACCCATTAATTTTTAGAAGTTTTCGGCAACGAAAAGGATAAATTATTGAAAATTAAAGAAAAATGATAGTAATTCACGCTATTGTTCTTGCTTTCAGATTTGGAGATGGAGAGCTGTGAAAAAGAGAAGTCAGTACTGAAACAAAGGGTTACTGCATCTGCCATTGAAATTGAAAAACAGGTGATTTGGAGATTCCATTAATTATACTTGAAATTGATTCCACAACATGTGATCAAAGAGTGAATAGGATCTATCACCTTTCATTTTGCAGCGAATGAAATGCTTCCCATGATTTATCAAGCAATAACTGGGTTGGTGTGAAAGAAAAGCCATCATCTCTGTAAGCCTTCTGAGATTGATTCATTTGTATAGATTTAAGCATGACTATTCAAAGATTGGTCATTCGCGAGTGGAAGAAAGAAAGTCCATATTCCGTGGTATCTCATCAACTTACAAAGCTCATTTTCCATTTTATGTTTCCCATATTTGCCTTTGTGATTCAATATATGATTTGCATTGGATACATAGATTCAATCTGTTTGTTTTCTTTGGCTATTTTGCATATTTATTTTTCAAGAATTTGAATTTGATGCAAATCATGCATGACTAATGAGAAAAAACAAAGCCCCTGGATTCATGTCTGCCGAGAGAGCAGCAAAGTAACCCAACCGTCCAACCAGATCTGAAACGATTGACAATGTAATTTGTTTAGATTTTACTTTCTCAAGAAATTGATCTGAAGCCATGACCCTACTACATAATGTGAACAATGCAATAACGCTTGCGTAATCAGGTAAAATAATCTATCGTCTTGAGACACTGACTGTGACCTCCTTTCACTAACCGTTTCATTTGTCTCTAGTATTTCTTACACCGCCTCATGCTATCGTCACAATCATGGCATTGATTATCAAATTTCAATTAATAGAAACATAACATGTGCTGCCCGCCATAAATGGTAACAGGTTACTTTTTCACGTCATTGGCCCATTTAGATTGTCCCCAGTTGTAGGCTTAATGCATCCGCAACAATAGTCTTAAAAGGCCAAGAACATTTTCCCGATTTCTACTGCTTTAATTATTGTTATGATGATGAGATTTCTGATTAGCAACAAACTGATCTTGTTTTCTTGGTTTATGAAAAGTTTAATTTAGAAAGGAAAGCAACATTAATGTGATGGTGAATTGGATTTGGAGATGCAAGTACAAACCAATAATTGCTAGCTAGATTCACCAATAACTTTATGTGAACTGACTGACTTATTGCATATTCAGAGCAATCAATCATAGTTAAATTTCATTTACAAATTACAGCACAATGATGAAAATCATTATTATAAGCCAATAAATATTTCTAAATACAACTAGATTAATGTTGGTTTTCACTAAAACATAGTTTCAAACTTTCTACTTAAAATAATAACCATCCATTTAAAGATTCTTCCTTCTTTCGTCTTGGTATAATTTGGAATCAAAGAAAATAGACTGCAAGTAATTTCATAGAAGTTTTTGTATACCCAATTTTTGTTGCGTACCACATGTGGCTGTGGCTGTAATTTATGCTGACTTTTGTTCTTTTGTTGAGGTTTGGAATTAAAATTTTCTGAAAAAAGCCAAAAAGGGAAACAGGGCACATGTTCTAGGGCAGAGATAGCAATTTGTTGTTCGAAGTCAATTTTAACCACGTAATTGTGTCTTCTTGTTTTTTTCTAGGCTCCTTGTTGGTTCAGTTCAGTGAATGGACTGAGTATGGATTCTAACCAAGGCAAATTTCCAACCATCACATGGTGAACATTAAAAAAAGTTCCGGTTCAATAGCATTTCAATAGGATATTATTATGCCGCCAAAATTTGATTGAAATTGCGAAATACAACAAAAATCTCATTTAATGAAATTTCTCAATTTCATATTTTATGATGAGACATGGAATTAGGTGTATGATGTCCATTTGCATAGAAAGAACAAGTAAATTTTTAGGCGTCATATCACGTTTTGAACTCCATTATCCATTGGTCTTCCTCCGCCCCTTGGATTGCGTTGCAATTCAAATGAAAATTTTGCATTTGTTTTTATTTTAATTGCCCATCAGAAATTTTCATGTGATTGGTTTGGAAGTGGCATTATGGATAGGATTCGCAACCAGAAACGGACACAGATTCAACGGAAACAAATAGCCAATTTGGAATTTCTGAAAAATTTTCAAAACAAGATTAGGATGAGGTAATTATTACGAGGATAGCTTGCATGCAATATATATAGAATCAGAAGGGCATCAAGTTGAGGTAATTTTAGGTGGATTTTATTTAAATAATATCAATAGGTTAATGTAAATACAAATTAATGTGTATGGTGCAATATAAATAAATAAAAAATAAGGTAAAATGGGAAAATTATTTAGCATACAAAAATTCTTCTCCACGCACATTAAACTAATAATAATTATTATTATTATTATTATTATTATTATTATTATTATTATTATTATTATTGACATACAAGTCCTCTTTCGAGGACTTTCGAACAGTTGGGACTTACCATCACATTTAACACTTGAGTGATTCAATTGACCGTTGCATCGATGAATATATTTATTATTTCTATACTTTTTATTTTAGGATTTTTGGCCCTTTAGCGTGAACGGATTATTAGCCGGATCCATTGATAGTGTGGGCAACTTATTAGTCGGCTTCATATTATAACTCGATTTTATCCTCCTAATAAATTGCAAATCTTATCAATATTTTGTTAACAAAATTTGAGGTGTCAAATTTGTGATAATGATATGTGGTATAAATTTTAAATTATTTGATAATTTGTTTGACGAATTTGTATTCTAATTAAAAATGTCGAATCTTGATAATGATATGCCTATTTATTTTAAACTAATTTGATAAACTATTAGATTAATTTTGTCAAATTTAATAATAATATGAGTGTTTATTGTTTTTTCACTTTTATATTTAATAGCTGAGCTAGTTTATATAAATGTTATTATTATTTTTTCTTTTTCTATACTATAAAAATAAGTCATTATTTGTAATGTTAAATTGAAATAAAAAGAGTACTAAATTATATTAATGATTGTTTGTTTATTTATTTGTTTTGCAGGATAATTGTTGTTACCGGTTAAATAGCAGATAATGATAATATGTGAGTTCGATTCTTTACTTTTCAAAATAATTAAGTTTTTATATCCTCTTTTGTATTTTTAAAAATAAATAAAATTCTGTCAAAATTATATGAGCGATTTCTTTCTTTTTTTATAAATAATTTAGTAAAAATTTATAAAAATAGAGTGACAATGTTAAGAATATTCATGGATAATGGTATTTCTCAAGATATAAGATAGTTAATTAAAGTAAAATTCTATTAAGTAACAATCTTTTAAAACTTCTATTTTTCATATGCTCAGTTTAGGTAAAAGTTCTTACTCGCAAAAACGACAAGCAAAAAGATTACAAATTTATCATAAATATATAAGATGAAACTATAATAAGTAACGTCGCTCTTTGAAAATAGTTTTAATAATCGAGAGAATAAAATTTAATTCATTAAGAATATACTGAGTAAAAAGTCTTTAAATAATATTCTATTGACTCTTAAAAAGTATTCTTGTAAATTATTGCAATACAAATTTATGAAATTATGAGACCTATTTCAAAATGAGAATGAGCATCACAATATTAAAAATCGTATTGTAAATGACTATATTTGCTAATTTTAAAAAAAATTAGAGAAAAAGTCTATTTTTGACCTATAAAGGATGTTTAAAATATTTTGAGTGTAAAACTAAAGAATATGTGAATTATTGTATATATGTATGATTACTATTGTTACTTTTATATTACTTTATTTAAATTATTTATTAATAATTAGGCTACTAATATAGGTATTATTATTGTTTTACCTTTTACTATAAATATATGTTTTTACTTGTAAAGTTATTATTATTTTAGCTGTTCTCTATTCTATAAATATGCATCATTATTTTTTATTTCTAAAATTAAATTTAGATAGAAATATAGAAAATATTAATTCGTCAAATTCAAAATATTTGTATTTTTTGTAAGACTAGTTCAAAAAAATATAAAGAATTTGTAAATAATATTAGCAATCTAGATTAAATTTTAGTTAAAAGAAAATTTTATTTGATCTATAAAGAAGATAGTCCTAAATTAATAAAATATGTGTCAACAGTAGCACATTTTAGAGACAGTCAAGTGCTTGATATTATTCTTACACTTTTAATTATAGAAAATCTCATTAGAAAAATAATTAAAGAGAAATTAAAGGTGTCTTCTATACATGAACGTATTGCAAGAATGATTTATAATTTTGATGTCTTTATATACCTACTAAATAGTTTTAGTACTTTAGAAGAATTTTTTCAAGCTACTTCTTAGACTCAACTGAATATTTATCAAAAATATATTGGTTTGTTAAATATTATTAATTTTTTTTAATAATTTGTTATCTTTTCTGAATTAAGTTATAGAATAATAATTTATCTTCCACTTAATACAATAGATCTTAATCTGTATTTTAATTTTTAAGCCATTAATGAATAAATTATAATTTTTATCTATAAACCTAATTTGAGAGTAGTTCAGATAGATTGATTAGTGAAAAGTAATAAAAAGTACAAATTAGATTTGATACTTTATTTGTATTTTTTTTTCTTATAGTTCATTACAGGTTTCATATAAAAGTTCTATCTTAAGTAATATCTCTTATATTTTATCTTCCTATATTAAGATATTAAAAGTAATATCTTATATTAGATGAGATATTGGTAATTGTTATTAAATAATATTAAAATTATAATTATTATTATGTAGTTATATATGCTAATGTGTATTTTTTTATTGTCAAAAAAAGTAAGTGTCCAACTTTTGTATAAATGACTTAGTAAAGAATCATTTTTTTTATCTCTTTTTGATCCTTGATACATATTTTGATAATATTATTATTATTTATATCTGATTTTTAAATTTATAGTATGGTCTTGATATTTATTTTTATTTAAAATATTTAAATTTATGAATTCTCATATTATTATTTGTTTCTTAATAAATTTATTATATAAGAGTTTTATGAATTATTTTTATTACAAATATGCTTTGACATATAATTGTAAATTATAAGTTGAGAATTTCATATAATTTATTTTGACGATTTTTTTAAAAATAATATCTAAAGATATTGATAAAAAAAATAAAAATATAAAAAAATTAAATATAAGTCTTATTGATAAGGATTAAGAATGAGTTATACTCTAATAGCATTCTTATCTATATAAAAAAAAATCTTATATTTAAAGAAAAAAATTTAAAAATTAAATACAAGTATTATTGATAAGGGTTAAGGATAAGTTGTACTTTAATAGTATATTTAGTTATATAGACATTACTTGTATTTAAAAGTAAAAAAAAAAAAATTAAATATAAGTGTCATTAGTAAGAGTTAGGGATGAGTTATGACTCAATTGCATTCTTAATTATATAGAATAATTCTTGTATTTTAAAACATAGTGGTAATAAATATTTATAACCTAAAAAAATATGTAGGAGTATTTTAACACCTACTGTCTTATGGCCAATTGATCTAAGAATTATTAGTTGATAAACTAGGTTAAATATATAATTTTTGAAGCCTAAAGGATATTAATTTTGATAAAATAATAAGAATAATCTTGATCGGTTAAGCCCTATAAGTTACTTTATGTACAAAAATAAAGTTTATAAATTTTTTATCTAAATACTTTATAGTTTGTATTTTTAAATTCTTTTACTAAAGAATTTACTTATTTGAAAATATTAAAGAGAAGTAAAATAATAAGTGTTTTGCTTGTGAATTTTTATTTTAAATTGTTATTAAAGATTGTTATTTCTAGTAATAAATTAGTTAGATTGTCCTTAGTATTTAAAGTATATATTTAGAAAAATTAAATTTATTACATTCTTAGAATCGTAAAATATTATAATTTAAGTATATTTATTATTTAAATTTAAAATTAACTTTATTAATAATTATTGTTAATTTCTCTCTGAATAAAGAATTCGTAAAAAGGGTTTAACTAAGAGAGCTATTGAAATGATTTTTAATCCTATGAAAAGCTAACTTAATGAGATAAAATTTTTATATATGAATTAATTATTAGTTTAGAGTATAAATTTTATTTTTAAAGCCATTTCGCAAGCTTATTTGTTGTTCTAGTCAAGTCCAACTTAGTTTTAATTTTTTTTTTCTGTAACTTTTAATAAAAATTTTAGATTTATTTGATACAAGTAGCTGTGAAAAGTTAACTCAATAGGTTAAAATTTTTATATTTAAACTATTAGTTTAGATTATATATTATATTTTTGAAGTCATTTTTCAAGGCCATTTGCTATTTTAGTTTAGTCCAACTTTACTTCAGTATTTGTTCATAACTTTTGATAAAAATTTTAAATTTACTTGATACAAGTAGCTATGCAAAGTTAACTTAATAGAATAAAACTTTTATATTTAGATTAACCACTATTTTAGATTTTAAGTTTTATTTTTGAAGCTACCCATTTGTTGTAATAGTTCAGCTCAATTAATCTTTAGTATTTGGGCTGTATTCATTCAAAATACTTAAAGTTAGAATAGTACTTTATATATATGTAAAGTTGAGATAAAGATTTAGAAGTTTATATTCAAACAAAAAGTAAATTTCAACAAAATCAATGCTAAAAAATTTAGTCAAGTATTAGGTGCATGATTTGAGTAAAATTTTTAAGATTAAATGCATAATTGATCAAAATTGTCAATAAATTTATTTAATATATTAATCACTTGATAGCCATTATTGATAATTAGACCTTAAATTTTACTTATGAATATTATGCTATTTTACTCTTTAGGGAACAAGTTAGAAAAGAGAGAAAAAGTGTAAGAGAAAAGAGAAAAAAAAAACTTTGAAAGAAAAGAAGTAAGAAAGAAAAGAAAGAAAGAAAAAAAAGACGGAAAGAAAGATTATTTTTTTAAAATATGTAATCTTTTTTTTGATAATAATATATATTAAATTTTATTTTATCATTTATGGTTTAATATTATGTTGCTCAATCTCCTATTTCTTTATTTTTGCTTTAATATAGTTTTGCTTTAACATATGCTCCATTTATTTATATATTTGTTTAAATGAGGTATTTATGCTTCTATTTCTTCTTTAATTCATGTGAAAAATTTTATTTTTATATAATTTAAATTTAGCACTATAATGAGATATTCGTATTCTTATTTTTTTTAATTTATATGAAGAATTTTATCTTTATAAGTTATTTATTTTTATATAATTTAAATTTAATATTATAGTAGGGTGTTCGTATTCTTATTTGTTCTTTAATTCATATGAAAAATGTCATCTTCATAAGTCATTTATTTTTATGAAATTTAAATTCAGTAATATACTGAGATATTCATGTCCTTATTTTTTCTTTAATTCAAGTGGAAAATTTTATCTCTATAATTTATTTATTTTTTATACAATTTAAATTTAGCATTATAGTGGAATATTCATATTTCTATTTTTTCTTTAATTCATGTAAAAAATTTTATCTTTATAAGTTATTTATTTTTTAAATAATTTAAACTCAATACTATAATAGAATATTCATGTCCCTATTTGTTCTTCTTTAATTCATATGGAGAATTTTATCTTCATAAGTTATTTAATTTTTATGTAATTTAAATTTAGTACTATAGTGGAATGTTCATATTTCTATTTGTTATTTAATTCATATGGAGAATTTATTTTTATATAACTTAAATTTAATATTATAATAGAGTTTCTTGCCCCTATTTATTTTTTAATTTATGTTATTTTATTTTTATTTATAATATTTAAATTTAAATTTTGTAAATATTTAGTACTTATTTTATTTTTATTTAAGTTATGCATGTCATTCAATATTATGTTTAATTAGTTATTGTATTTATTTATAAAATAAAATTTATGACATTTTTTATTATTCATAACCAAGACAGAAAAATATTTTTAATATTCTCTCTTTTTTTAATTAAAAATTTTAATTAATAAAAAAATTAAGATGACGAAATACTTTTAATACTCTCTCTTTTCTTAGTTAAAATTTTTAATTAATAAAAAAATTAAGGCGAAAGAATCTTTTTTATATTCTCCCTTCTCTTAGTAAAATTTTTCAAAAAATTAAGAAAATAAAATATTTTTAATATTCTCTCTTCTTCTAATAAAAATAGTAAATAAAAGTAAATTTTAAAAAATAAAATTTAAAATTATTATATTTTTAGTAATTCCCTTTTTATAAAAGTTGTGGGGTGCCTCACACATTCTCCATACTTAATTAAATCTCTGGAATTAAAATTTTAAATTTTTTAGATAATCTATTCTACCATTATTTAGATAAATAATAATTCTATTATTTATATTTAATTTTTAGATGACGTTAATAATTTATTAGGTCATCTATCTTATATATGTTCCTTGTAAATGCCATTAGCATCTTTGAGACTCGAATTAGAAACTTATCTTTTTAGGGTATATCATGAGTACCACTTGAATTATATAGCTTAGTGGTATTCATGATGCACTCAAAAAGGATAAGTCTTTAGTTTGAGTTTCACAGAAGCCAAAGATAGTTACAAGGAGCAAACATAAGGTAAAAATTTAGTGGGCCCGGTTAATAAGCTATCCATGCTAGTGAACCAAAAATTTTGAGATGAAGAGCTCAAGAATAACAAATACTTTGACAGATGCAATGGCCTATGTAATTGCTCAAGTGTTAGATAAATTCTAAGATGAAGAGTTTAAGAATAACAGTACCTTTACTGATGCAACGGTCTAACGAATCGTTCGAATATTGGATGCAACAATAAGCCTCTATTATTCGAAGAAAGGCTAGTACATCAATAATAATAATAATAATAAAGAAAGCAGAGCTACCTCTCTACTCCCTCCCAACTCCATTCTTATCACTAGTTATTTTACAATGCAAATAAAAAACAAATACTACATACATAAGAAAATTTTATAATTTATTGAAAGTGTGAATTTCTAATTTGAAGAAATTAAATAAATAATAAAAGTTATACATAATAACAAATAAAAAAATTGAGATTAATTATATGGTTGTACAACTACTGTCCTACACTTGTTTTCATGTAAGTCTTGTAAGGGGGAGCCTTGTGCCAACCTTCGAAGGTCTCAAAAGAGATCATCATCGATTAGTTTAATGAGTTAATTAATTAATTAATAAATAGTAAATAGGTCAAATTTTCATGCAATAATTATTAATTATGAGAAAGATTAAAGGTTTTTGTTTAAGGAAAATTGAGGTAAATAACTATATGTTTGTCCCTATTTTTAAAAGTTCCCTGACTTAAAAAACCTTTTCATGCTTAACCAAAAAAATATCTTTTAGACAAAAATAATTCTATGACTTAAAAACATATAACTTTTGAAATTCTCTCATTTGAATTAACTTTCTCACTTTCTTTCATCATAACATTTTTCAACCGATGGCAGTCCAACTTAATTAATTCAAAAGGACTTTACAAATTTTTCAAACATATAAGTTCGTATAATTTGTTTTAACTATTCTAATTTATTTGTACAAATTTTAAAAATTCTAATAAAATGAACATTGTATATATTAGTTTAGATATTGTATTGTAGTTCAAATGTAAAAGAATGATAATATTGATTATGAATGGAATATATATATATATTTTTTTATCGAAATTCTATCATCAATATTTTTTAACACTTGCAAAATTTACTAATTTCAAAAATAAATTTAATTAAATTCGAAAGTAAAAATTTATTTGATTTCAACAATAAGATTTAACTTATTTTAAAAAAAGAATTTAACTAATTTTGAAAGTAAAAATTTAATTGATTTTAGAAATAAAATCTAACTGATTTTTGAAAGTAATAATTTAATTGATTTCGAAAGTTGTATCTCTTATTCAAGTCCAAATATACGTTTAGACTTATTGTGAAGGTATACATCTTATGGAGTTTGAGAATTGTGTTGCTTGATGTTGTATGAAACTATTCGTGGAGAGGCAAGCTATAAGAAAAGTTTACAAACTTGGTCAGAAAAGACTTGTACATGTTTATCATCTTATTATATATGAAAAAATAGAAGCGAAAAAATATCATTGAAAAGTTATGAAGGATCGATTGTCTAATTTGGTGTTCTCATCTTTTGATGAAGGTGATAGTAAGTCGAAAACTACACTTGAAAATTTGTAAGATAAAATTTTGGTTGAGATAATTTATAGTCATAAACTTACAAAAAAGATAATTTACCTGTAAAAAAAAAACTGTATTGATTGAGATTTTTAGCTTTTTTTGATGTACTACGACAACAGTTTTACTTATTGTCTTAAATGTTCATCTAGATAATTATGATGAATAAGGAAATATTTGACAAGTATTTAGGTAATGTGTTATACTTTATATCATATTGTTAGTTCTTATATGTGTGTAAATTTTGAAATTCATTCTTATTTAAAAACTTGGAAATTGGTGTAATATTCTGTTTACTACTAAATTTGTGGGCTAATTAAATTTAAAAAGTATAAAAAATTGATTTGAATCATCCACTTAAATTGTATTTATCAAAAATATATTTAATTTTAATTATTGTTTGCTGTGACTTCTAACTAATTTATATGAAATGATGTATATGATGTAGGATTGATGTATATGAAATTGTTTTGTATATGCAAGGTAGTGCAAATCTAATTCATTTCCATTGACATATTAAAGTGCAATGTGTTGCTTTTATAAAATAAATTTAATATAACTAATAAATTATTGTAATAAATATTTATGATATAGCTAATAAATCATTGTAATAAAAAAAACATATATAAATAACCATCTATAATAAATTTAATATAATATAGTTAATAAATCACTGTAATATTGTAACATTTCATCTATAGCTAGAATGTTATTGGTAAGAAACGGGAGAAAACTCCAACTTTCATAAGTTTTTATCTATTTCTGAATGTAAATCTATAACTTCTAGTGCGAATGCCAATATACAAATGTAATCTTATATGACTAATTAATGATAATAAGGGCTCGGCCCATTCTTACGTACAACCATAAATTAATAAAATGTATACAATATGTGTCTCCACACGTTTTAAATTATACATGTGTTCAAAGTACAACAATAAGGCACATTAAGTCCATATTAATAACTAATACCAAAATCAAGATTATATGACTAACTGCAACTGGGATATTCTTTATTTTGTATACTTTTTTTTCAATAAATTGAAGCAACACACCGATATAGTTGCTAACCTACAAAATTAGAATTGCTGTTAAAGGTGGGTTATAAAACTCAGTAAGTAATCACACTCGTGTCATATATAAATACATATAACATATATCTGAATAGTATATATAACACACACATATAAATGCAAAAAATTCATCAAAATAAATTATACCAAATTCTCACTCAAGTCCCAAATATTTCTCGTTACCTATTTTAAAATAGGTATGGGATGAGGTCCATCAAAATAAATCCTACTCGATACCTCTAATACAAAATTTGTATATAACAAAATAGATTATGCTACAAATATATAATTCAAAAAACTTATTTGGACTTAAAAATTAAATTAAATATATCTGAACTTGAACTTATTAAGATATTAAAATTATAAGGGTTATACTTATATTAGATAAATATTTACACTTTTATTGTGCACTCTGATCACAATACAAGCTGAATACGTCAGAAAAATGTACTTTCGAAAGAATTTATCATATATATATAGATATATAATAAACTAAAACAAAACAAACAATCTATGTTTGGGAGTGTTTCAACCGGTTGTCAGTAAAGTAAAATAAATAAGTTATACCCGAGAGTGTCTCAACTAGTTATTAATATGTTACATCTAGAAATGTTCATCTAAATGTGCAAAAGAAAAGAATCAGGAGTATCCCTCTGAGTTTTTCCTTCTACAATCTGTGCAAATCGTTAATATCGGATGTTTGAGAGGGCCTGAAAAATATAAATCAATATGTCAAACAATTTTCAAACTCATTTTCAATCTATTTTAAAAGCTCAATTTTCAATTTAATAATTTATAATAAAATTATGATAATGAAACATTTATAACTCTGGTATCATAACTCAGGATACATCATAGGCAGTCATAATACATTTTTTAAGATAAGGGTCATACCCTGAATCTTTATACATATGTGCATATAGTTGTAAATGAAGTATAATTCATCATTAAATCATTAATATATAATTCCAATCACTAAAAGAAGAAATGACAAATCTCATAAATTAATAAAATCTCATACGAATAAACAAATTTACAAATAAGTGAGACTTTTTCCTGATCTCCCATAATATGAAAATTCATTGTATCCTAATTATCACAAATTCATAGATAAATTTATTATATTATATTAATACATAAAATAAAATTTATTCTTTACAATAAATTTTTTATAAAACTAAAAAAAATAAAATATTTTCACTCATAACACATGAAATACAAAACAATGCTACCATCTCAAAATCTTTCAAAACATTATAATTTTATGACATTTAAAAAAAAATAAAAAGATTATAATTGAGTTCATGGATTAATATTTTGGTACATGCATATGTATATAATCACATCCATATGTATCATATATAGAGACATATATCCAACATCAAATTAGGCCTCCTCCTAACTTTAATACCATATAAGACATCAACGCTTTTATATATTGCCAATAATATAACACAATATTATCATATACATAATTATAAATATTACATTAAAAAAATAAAGAAAATATAAGAATTTTTACTCACATCCACTTACGCTCTCATAAATATAGTTATATATTTATATAACAAATACGCTATGTTAATTTATATGTACATAAATATATACGTTTATGCATTTATATACATTTTAACATATAAACTTATATTCATACATACATGTAGTCATACACACGCTCGCTAACTTATATCAGTATATTATACACATATACATACATGTTTATTTATATGCTTATAAATGAATATACATAAATAGATGTTTGCTTATTCATATAGATTTATAATAGGTTAGCCAATGCATTTATATATACTTATAAACATATATGTAATATATGCATATAAACACTTATTCATACATGTATCTACACATATATTCATACATGTATCTACACATATATACTTCTAATCATATTCTCATCTACTCATATTCATATATGCCAAATGTTCACTGTTTAGCCAAGAACATATATATATACAAGTTCACATATTCATATACATATACACATATGCATATATATTCATATATATAATTTTACATGTATAATTATGCATACATTTGCATGACTTATATAAATACAAAATCCCATATTATATACGCATCAAGTATACTCACTTAGATTTGTTCATACTTTTTTTTACTTATGCATATACAAATGTTCCTGTACACTCATACTCATATACCTACTTACGTTTATAACATGTACTCTTATGCTCATTCACACATATGTATATCTACAAATATAATCTTATTCATTTGTAACATATGAACATATTTCCATAATCACATATACTTATTCACATATGCCATGTACTTATTTTTGTGCTAAAAATATATCTATAAGTTTACAATTTCATATATATATACATATCTATCTAAAGATGTATATATACCCACATATGCCTATGTTTACTTATATATATACTTATCTATATTTACACGTATACATGTTAACACATATTTACATGTGCATAAAATACGTATAAGCATATCTATGTAAATATAAAATCATGTATGCATGCCTTTACACACACACACACACACACATATGTGTGTGTGTGTGTGTGTATGTATGTATGTATGTATGTATAATGTTCTTATAAACTGATGCAAGTACTAATACATCAGACATGTGTGCATTCACTTAAACATATGAATTAGAACCAATATTTGTACATTTACTTTATCAAAAATACATTTTAACATATTTTAATATAAACACATATGTATATATGTATGTACATATAAAATACATGGTAATCATCTTGTAAAATACTTACTTGATCTTGTTGATATTCTAATCTAAGTTCGAACAAAAGCTTATCCAGCTTTTAACAAGCAAAACTTTCAATTTTAGAAGTTGAATTAAGAAAAAGTATCAACTTTTTAGTAATGCTACAGTACCACTCTGGTTATCGTTTCAAAAATTTTTTTGGTAATCCATAGCCAAAATCTAATTTCTCTCGTCGACACAAGTTTAATGACATAAACAGTGCATCAATCTGATATGTATACATAAAGTTATGATCAGCTAAACTTTTGCTCTCTACTTTCTCTCTCCTCTTTTCTCCCTACCTAAAATGAAATCAACTAGCTACCCACAAATAAAGAAAGACATAAGGACAAAATTGTTATTTTGGATAATTTTATTATTTTAGAAAAAATTGTTATTTCTCACCCCGTTCTATGTCCTGACCTATGTTTCACAAGCTATCTTTATAGTAGGCTCGATTTTTTAATCCCCAATTCATTTTTGAGATTTTCACAAAAATATCATAATTTTATCATCTTTTACCTAAATTGAGTATCGTTTGCGGCATTGAACTCTTCATATTATGAGCTTCCATTCGATAATATGATATACAAAAAATAATTTTGCTACAAGAGGGCTACTTTGAAAATCAAGTCTTAATTTTACATATTTGGTGTAAAGAGCCATAACTCCCTCAATATTTATCCAATTTAAGTATCATTTATGGTATGATAATCTATGCATTACAAGCTTTTATTTGGTATCAACTGGTCTAAATTTTGATATTGCTACAGTAATCATACCTTAATTACCAAAATACCTTTTGATCATTTCTATTTACTTTTTCTTTTTTTTTTTTTTGCCTTAATCGATACATAAATCATTTACTTATATTAATACTCTATAAATCTCAAGTTTAAAGGAGATTCTACACTGTAATTAAAAGACAAGATTTTAACTTGTAGTAATTTGACCACTTGTTCCTATTCGAACCAAATAGAGGTAATACTTCTTCACATGCCTTGTTGCCCATAATAAAAGCACACCTATGGCATTTTACACAAACCACTATAGCACATTTTATAGTTCATACATCTATCTTTAACCTATCTCTACCCAGAACTCTATACAGACTCTTAAGTTGATAATGCAAACCTAGATGATTTCTAACCTTACAGGGAGAAAAGAGGATTACTAGTGGGCCTATTCACTAAGACACTATTAAAAGAGCCACTAATATGATTCTTTTTGGATGGTTGCCTCACTTAAATACTGAGGTCCTTTCTTTTATGAAATATACCTCTAGACTTTTTTTATCCCATTAGCTTTCCTACCCTCAGAGCCAACTAAATCATCTTTTTAGATCTTTGATTCTCTATCAGTGACATCTTTTTTTTATTTTATAGTTTAACCCCTCCTTAAACTTAGCAAATAAATTATTTTTGTTGGCAAATTTTGGCATGAATTCCACTAACTCTCTCAGTTGAGTTTCATATTCTATTACTAGAGGGTCCTTGTGTCTAAGCAAAACCTTAGGTATTCTAATATGCCATAAAGGTTGCCCAAGCCTTTGAAGTTATTAGAGGTAGCATTCCTGCTCTTGGTTATAGGTATTAAGGTGGAGGAGGTGCTTATAGTTCCTTGATTTCGAGTGAAGGTACATACAAGGAGGCATCTTGTTCATTATTAAGAACAATTTCTCTTTAAGGTCTACCTCTTCCTTTACTAGGTCATAGTGGCATCTTTTGCTACAAATTGATTTTGTGAGATTAATCCTATATGTGTGAGTGGTGATCTAATTTATAAGACTCTACTCATTTATTATTTATTAAAAAGTTCTCAAAACCAAATGAAAATCATATAGAACACTTTTAAAACATGTTCAAATATTTTTTAAAAATATTTTTTAAACTTGAAGTTGATACCAATTTAATTGTCATGCCCCCACTAGTGAGGTCTGTATATGATAAATGTCAGAAGCTCTCAAGACACATTTCAAATCCCAGAACATGCCTCTCAAATAATCTTGTCTTCTTATACTAGTTTCATCATATCTTATCCATTTGGGATTTATTTTATTAGATTCTCTTTGGTACTGTGTATATATATGAGGTATTGGTTCTTCTGATTTAGGAATTCTTGTATTTGAGCTTTGTCCTACTTCTGGAGTTCTTGTTGTTTCCATTTTTATATTTTCTTCAGATAATGTTAGTTTATTAATTTCTTTATTGATATTGTCTAATTCTTCTTCTGTTATACTTAATTCACTATTGCAATTATCTTCTTCATAATTATTTGTTGTTATTACCATTATTGTTTCTTTTTGTAATTTTTCTTTTCCTTTTGCTCTTAATTCTCTTCTAATTCTTACTTCTTCTTTGTCAAAAATATCTTTCATAGCTTTTTCAAATTCTAAATCGGAATCATATTCTGTTTCTTTTCCTAATTGTTTTATTTCTTCATATACTAAATTTAAATTATTATTTATTGTTTGTAACATTTTTACAAGTTGTTGAATTCTTTCTGGGAACTGCAAACCTTCTATTTCTTCTAACTCTAGGTTCTTAAAACTTATTTTGAATTATTTGTATTTTTTGGATTGTAATTTAATCCTAATTGTTGTTTTAAGTCTGTTAATGAATTAATTAAACTATTAACTTTTTTATTTAATTCAAATAAATTCTGTTCTAGTGAATTTTCCAAATGTTTAATTCTTTCTGTTTTATTGGTTTCATATTGTAATATTATTTTTAGATCTAAAGGTAATTGATCTAATAACTCTTGGATTTCTGTTGTATTATTATGATATTCTAATGTTTTAATTTGATTTGTAATTTTCATATATTGTGAAGTTAATCCTGTTCCAAATTTTTGTGATATAAATAGATTTAACCAATTTAATTGTTTGTGTTCTGGTAATCCATCATAACCAGATAATATGTATGGAATAAATTCTCCAAATTCTGATATCTTTCTATAGCTTCCTATTGGTAGATCTTGTTCTGTAAATATGTAACTCCTAGATTCAATTTGATCCATTGTTTATTGATTCTGAATTTATTTTGTCTAATTTATTTTTTAACCATATTATTATGTGTTCTGATAAACTAATTTGTTCTTCAGCATCACACATTATTTCTTCTATGTATCCATTTTGTATTTGTTCTTGATGAAAGTTTTTATGTTCTGTAAAGTGATAAATTAAATCTTCTATCTCTTCTTTATTATGAAAATCTATTAAACTAAAATTTTCTATTAATTTTTGAGGGTAATGTCTTTGATGTGGGGAATTCATTTTTTAAATTTAACTGGAGTTCATGCCTCTGTTAATATTAATGTTTTTTTTTTCAACTAGTCATATGTTAATATTTTACAAATGTTAAATTTATAAACAATTATCAATTCAAACATTTACAAATATGTAATCAGTAAAGTAGTAATAACAAACAACATTCAACAAGCAATAAAATTAATAAATTATCATGATTAGTCCTGTGCACTTAATCTTTTTGACCCTAATAAGACCGGTTCATATAGGACAGACACAAGTCCCAATTTTGGGATACCTCCGACTTCTGGTAGTCTTTCACCTTACTCACGCTTAAAAGTAAACTTCAGTTCTAAAGAACCTACTTCCTTTTAAGTTGCGTCCAGGTTATTCCTATTACTTCAGCCTTACAGAGCACAGAGTTAATTCGTTTCCTACCTTAACCCGTACAACTAAGTGAACAGTATTTACCATAATTTTTTACCATTTTACTGTTTATCTTTTACTGTTTGTTTTTACCATTTTACTGTTTATTTTTACTATTCTTAATTACTGTATCTACAGTTTTACTGTATAAATAGTTTTACTATACAAACAGTTACTGTATAGATTAAAGTACTATACATGTTACTGTGTAAACAAGTACTGTACAAATTAAAGTTACTGTTCATTCATTCAAAATTACTGTACACAGATTCAAAAAATACTATACAAACATGAATATTAAACAGGAAGCATTTCATCCAGTTTTTTATGTTTTAGTTCATTATTTTTGTGCAGAATCTCACCATGGGAATTATCGTCCACGTGAGGGGGAGAAAATACAACTGATCAGAGGGAACCAACCTTGATCAGAGGATGCTTCTGACTTAATATATGTTATGTATGCAATAATATAACTGCAAAATATGCTCTGATACCAAGATAGGTTATATGCGGAATTTAAATAAAGCTATTAAAATTTTATACCTTGTACTCCAAAAAGCTCTGAAATATAAACTGATGATTTATTTCTCGATTATTACAAATGAAGGTTACATGGGTATTTATAGAGAAAATTTATGGATTTCAAACGATTTCAAATCCGTAATTACATCACTGCTTACATCATAATTATATATATATATATATTAACCCTAGTTTAATTTCACACACACACACACACACGTATAAAATTAAACTAGGGTTAATATCATATACCCACTCCTTAGCTTCAGATTGATGAAGATAGCTACAAAATTATAAAACCCAAACAATTTACGCTACCAATATATATATATTAATTTATGCATGAGATGTTTAAGTTTTGAAAAATCAAATGTTTTTGCATGATAGTAGCTTAATAATTCTCTACAATGATTATTTCGTAAGAATTTTGCCAAGCGCTGCCACCTTGTAATTAAAGCATTAAATGCAGCTCGCAGGCTTTGTAGGGAATCATCAAGCCTTCCGAGGGTTTGGCACATTTCTACCTCTGCCATTTCTCATTTTCATTATGAAGGGTTATAGTGAAAGTCGGTACTCTAACCTCTAGATCGGTTTCTCGGCCCAAAGTTTGGTACATGATCCGGCTCTCCACTGACCTAGCGACCTCTGATTTAAGCCAAAAGCAGGCTTTGTATGATCTGGATGACTTTGGAGTCGGTAGCTATGAAATTTTTTTCTCCCATAGGTAAAGAGGTAATCAGGAATTTCGCTGTTCATGGTTACCCTATCGCGTAATCAGGTTCTTGGCCAAGAGATCGGTGGCGTCTGATTGGGACAATGTCGAGCTCGGATTTTTCCCGAACACTATTTCATCTTATTATTTTGAACAGTCGAAAGACACCTTATAAGTAGAGAAATGGGAGGCGAGGCGCGCGTAAATTATGAATACTATATTAATAAAGTAATAATATATATTAGTAAGGCGGGCAAAGGATGAAAAAAAAAGAATATAAAAGGGCAATAAGTAGTAAAGGTGTTTGGTCACCATATGTGCGTTATGGTGGTCGCCGCATATACCATGGAAGATGCCATTACGATCTTGACAAAACCCACGGGGGAAGCACAACCAACATTTATTCAACAATAACCCCTCACCTTTTTTCTTTCCATTTTATATATAAAGCTCTCTTCTTCATCTCATTCATCCACCGAAAAAACGATCAAAAAATGAAGAATTCTATTCGGTTTTCGTAGTTTCTATTGCCTTCCCACCATGGCATCAATGGCCTATGGTGCTATGACGAAGGTGGTTGAATACTATATGAGGTTATGGATTTGTTACAATGGAAGAAATGGGATTGGATCGACGGTCGTTGAAGCAATAGATCGGAGCCGCTTTCTCCCTCAGGGCAACTTCAATCCTTTGGCATTTTTAATTTAACATTCTGGAAATCTCTCTTCGAGTAGTGTGATGCAACAGGAAAGATCCTATTTGTTCTTGTTTTTTTTTCTTTCGTTTGTTTTAATTTTAGTTTAAGATGTATGGAATAGTTACTAGTATTTGTCAGAGACTTGTGTTGTTTTCTCATGGGTTTCTTGTGATGATTACTCTCATGACGAATATTATCAGGAGAAGTTTGCTTGCAGCTTTGCAATCTTAATTTGTATGAATATCTGATACCTAGAACATCAAATTCTGCTGCTTTTAACGTTCCATTTGATGGTGGATTGTATTTTGGTTAGGTTTATGTCCATTAA
>JAWDEX010178717.1:0-14490 GCA_035221805.1 Trichilia hirta | reverse complement strand
CAAAAAAACAATTAAATTCAATAATAAAAAAATATAATATAAATAATTTAAATTAAAATAAAATAAATAACTAACAACAATAATTAATTATTGATTAAAAAAATTTTAATTAATTATAACTTCCTAACACAAAAATAATTAAACTCAATAATAAAAAAATATAATATAAATAATTTTAATTAAAATAAAATAAATAAATAACAATTTAAATAACTAACAATATTAATTAATTATTAACTAAAAAAATTTAAATCAATTCTAACTTTCTAACACAAGAACAATTAAATTTAATAATAAAAAATATAATATAAATAATTTTAATTAAAATAAAATAAATAAATAAATACTTTTTAATTTTAAAAATTAAGATATTGACAAAAAAATTTTAATAATTAATTTAATACTAAGTCTAATTTTTAAAATTCAATAATTAATAACTAAAATTTTAAAATTATTTAAATACTAAATCTAAATTTTTAAATGAAAGAATTTAATAAATAAATTAAATTAAATAATATATAATAATATAACATATGTACTAATTTCAACCTTGAATTACCAATAACTAAATATTTTAAACTGATCGCAATTTATTAAGAGCTACTGAGAATTTTAAAAATAAAATTAAAAATAATTATTTATTTATAATATTAAAATTGAAAGAAATACGAAGAGGGGGTATTTATAATGAAAGGAAAGGAGGGGATGAATAAGAATATATTGTTTGGGGGGTTTTGTGAAATTAGCTGTTGGATTTTTTTCTTATCATTGCAAAAGCAATGGTAAAATACCTGTTGCCCAATTTTTTTTTAATTTTGGACGGTTGACTCGGTAGGTCGAACCAGCCTGACCTGTCAGTTCAAGCCCCTAACAAGTCAGATCAATTTCAAATGTGTAAAATTGGACACGACATGTTATTATAGATTCGAAATCGACCTAGTTTAGGTGAATAATAACATGAGCTGATTCAGGCCCGTGTTTATTAGGGTCAGGTTTGGGCAATTTACGGGTCGACCTGGCCCAATAGACAACTCTATAGCCAAGAAGAGTAGTACGCTTACAAAGTGAGAATTTGACTCCTTTAAAAATTTTTCTTTCATAGAAGCTCTGTTATATAAAGAACAACAACCTCTACTTAGCAGAACTGACTCCTATAAAGTCAAAAAGGGAGAAACAAGTTAGCCATCAGTTCTACGAATATTACAGATATTATGATTATAACATTAGCAATTGTCTTTACTTAAAAGAGTAAGTTGAGCTCTTGATAAAAAAATTATTACCTAGATCATTTGGTGGCCAACATGAGAGAATAACCTTCTAACTTTTCTAGAGTGAAAGATAAAAGGTTGAGAACCATGATAATATTAGGTAGGCCGACTTTGGTAAGAAATTTCAATCAATCCTAAAAAAATTATTCGAGATATTCCTTGTTTGATTTTGGGAATGACTTTCATATTATAAATAATAGAGAGGAAAAGATGCTAAAGACCACCTCAATTCTAATTATGTTTATTGATATAGATAAGGTAGGGATACATTACCCCTATGATAACACTTTAATTATAACCCTAATAGTAAAAGACAAAATAGTAAATAGAATATTCATTGACATTGGTAATTTTATTGATATCATCTTCAAAGATGAGTTAGAGTCCATAGACATCAAAGATTTAAAACTAGAAAGCCTAGATTCGACACTACATGATTTCAAAACATCATGGATTCTACCTCTAAGCATCGTCTCTTTACTTGTAACTATAAAAGACAAAGTATATCAAAAGATTACCATGATTGAGTTTTAAGTAGTAAATTTATAGATGCCATATTCTATAATGCTAGGTCAGCCCTTCCTTCAAGGCACAAAGGCTATGAAAGTATACATTATCTAAAGCTAAAATTCAAAGTCAATAATGGGATTAGTATCGTGCGAGAAAACCAAAAAAAGGCTTACTCCTACTTTGCTGCTTTCTCAAAATCTGTCTACTGCTTTCGTAAATGACCAAGAGATCAGGAGAATGCCCACTAAGCAAATGATGATTTGCAATAATCTGCGACAATTAGGAAGATAGAGAAAGGACTTGTTTTAGGACAAAGCTTATTATAGAGACCACTAAGAAATTAAAAGCTGTCTAGATGAAGCTAAATGATTTGCTTAAGTTTATATGGGTTAGGATGCAGTTAGATGAATTGGAGGCACAATAACTTAGAGACTATCTTCATCACAATAGAGATGTCTTTATCTAGACTCATAAAGATATGCTTAAAATTAACCCTCAAATCATTTTACACCAGTTGACAATCAACCCAACATCAAGACTTGTACAGCAAAAAGGGCGTATATTCATCTAAAAAAGAAATAAAACTATCTAAATCGAGGTAAATAAGTTATTGTGAGCTGACTATATTAGAGAAGTATAATATCTTAGCTGGGTGGCCAATGTAATCATGGTAAAATAGTCAAATAAGAAGTGGAAGATGTATGTAGACTTTACTGACCTAAATAAGGTCTGCCTAGAAGATAATTTTTTGTAGTCTCAAATAGATCATTAGTGGATTCTACGATGACGTATCAATTACTATGTTTTATAAATGCTTTCTCTGATCATAATCAAATAGCAATGTATTAGTCGAATAAAGAAAGATTGCTTTTATTACAAATCAAGGGTTATACTACTACTGTATAATGTCTTTTGGTCTAAAAATACTAAAGCCACTTTTTAATAATTGGTGAACTGTGTATTCAAGCTATTGATAGAAACTTTCATGGAGGTGTATGTGGATGATATAATCACCAAGTCAATAAAAGGAGAAGACTATATTAAACACCTAAAAAAACTTTCTCCCTCTTAAGGCAATATTTGATGAAATTGAACCCGAACAAATGTGCTTTTAAGGTCAGTTCAAAAAAATTTTAGGATTCATAGTTAATGAGCATGGTATCAAAGTAAATTCATAGAAGGTGTAGGTGATACTAGATCTAAAGTCACCATTATCCTTGAAAAAACTGTAAAACTTGGCAAAAAATATCGCCACCCTCTATAGGTTTATCTCTAAATTAACAGATAGATATCTTAAGTTCTTCAGGATAGTAAGGAAAGAAGAAATTATGGCATGGATATTTGAATGTGAAACTAGCATTCGAGAATTAAAGGAATACCTCGTGAAAATTTTGACCCTAATAAGCCCATGCTAAAGAGAGATTCTATACCTATACATAGCCATGAGTGAACCCATTGTCAATGTAGCCTAGATAAAAAAAGACTCAAATAAGGTACAAAAACTAATTAATTATATTAAAAAATCTTTTTTAAATGAAAAACCAAGTATCTGTCTTTGAAAAAATTAACACTAACCTTATTTAGGGCAGCCAAAAAACTACGCCCACACTTTCAAGCTTACCCCATTACTGTATTAACTAACCAGTCCTTTAAGCAAATGTTGTATAGACTAGACCCTTTTCAAGATTAGTCATATAGTGAATCGAACTCAGTGAGTTTAATATTGACTTTAAGTCATAAAAGATCATTAAAGAATAGGCATTGGCCAACTTTATAGCTGAGCATTCTATCTCAAAAATCTTAATAGTGTGATAGGTCTATATTAGTGATGAAAAGAGAGGTGAGCCTTCAACCAACCAAAGGGTAGAAAACATTTTCATTAATAAAGCTTTTAATACCCAAGGATCTGGGATCAAAATTATTCTTGTAAGCACTGAGGAGGAGAAAGTAATAAGTACACTCAAATTTGCATTTTTAACGACTAATAGTGAGCAAAGTATGAGGCCTTTTTGATAAGATTAAGAATGACTACCTTAGTGAAGGCCAAGAATGTGAAAATAAAAGACGATTCACAACTGTTGATGAACCAGATCAATGGCTAATTTTGAGTTAATGTAGCCAATATATGAAATTTCTTGGCATTGACCCAAGACATTATAAGAAAGTTTTATTAGATGAAGGCAGAATAAATTTTGAGGGCTAAAAATTTTAGAGTAGACGCCTTGTCTAAATTGTCCTCCACCTTTCACTAAAAGGTCCAAAGTTTGTGCCTATAACAATCATGGCTAAAAGGAGTATTAAGGATCCTTGCCAAGCCTCGATTTTAAATATACAAGCAGAGTTAGATTAAATGGATCCTATCAGGCAATATATTCAAGAGAAAAAGTTATTGGATAATAAGAATATAACCCGAGAAGTAAAGAATCAGTTTACAAGATATTTGATAATAGATAGAATACTTTATTGATGTGAATTTGATCAAACCTATCTCAAATACCTCAAAAAAAAAGAAGTCAACTTGGTGTTAAAGAAAATATATAAGTGTATATAAGGTAATCATTATAGTGAATGGCCTTTGCTTATAAAATCCTGAGGCAAGGGTACTATTAGCCTACCATCCTATAAGATGCCATCTAAACTATCAAATTGGGATTGCTAATTTTGTGGCAAAGTCATCGATCGACCGCAAAAGAGGCTCATCTCTATAACTAGCCCTTAGCCATTTAAGCAATAAGGTCTTGACCTAATAGGCCCTCTATCTACGGGACGTACTTAGATGAAGTACACCATAATGGTAATTAATGACCTCACTAAATTGGTAAAAATGAAACCTTGGCGATAATAACAAAAAACAAGGCCACTGTTTTCATAAAAGATAGCTTAGTATATCATTTTGACATCCTTAAAGTTATCATTCCTGATAATAATAAACAATTTGATAATGTTAATTTTAGAAATTTTTACACTGAGCTGGACTTTGATCTAAGGTTTGCTTCGCCTATCCATCCAAAGACCAATGGACAGGTAGAAGTCGTAAATAAAATAATAAAAAAATTACTAAAGAAAAGTTTAGAGACTATAAAAGGGCTGGGGCAGATGAATTACCATAAGTTTTATGAGTAATTAGAATGACTTTGAAAATAGCTATTGGTAAAATGCCCTTTAATTTAGCATACGGGATCAAGGTGTGACACCGATTGAAATTGACACTCTACATGATGAATAAAGCATTTTAATGAAGAAATTAACAAATAGACTATTCGCTTAAAGTTGAATTTGTTAAAAGAAAAAAGATAGTGAATCTTTATCAGAATTGCAACGTATTAGAAAAGGATAGCTTGGTAGTACTACCAAAAGGTATGCCCTAAAAATTTTGTATTAGAGATTTGGTACTCAAATAAGTTAACTTCAATATAAAATTACCCAAAAAATGATTACTAAAGGCAAACTAAAAAGAGCTATATGAGGTTATTAGTGTTTAGAGGCCTGGTGCCTACAAATTACAATATTCTAATAGAAGAAAAGTAAAAAGGCCATGAAATATTGAAATGCTTAATTTTTATTATTCATAAAGCCTATTCTTGTAAAAATTATATATATTAAATTTTAATATAATCAGTGAAAGAAAGTTTCGGCTCAGTTTTCTAAATTGCTAAAGTTACTTGTGATTATTATATGATTATTCCATAAAGTAAAACTTTGACCAATATAGTTAACATAGGTGAACTGCCCTAAAATTCTGACCTGGCCTCAGTTGCCACTACCATGAGTCATTTAATTCTAAGGATAGGAAAGAAATCTTAAGGCATGCTGAATTGAGACCACATTGAACGTTCATCTAGTTACTTTGACTCCTTAAAATTCTGAGGATGGTAAAAGTGACCAAACTACCAATCTGAGTGGTCTGTCAATTAAAAGACCCTAAAGGGACTTTCTCAAGTTATATCTGGGCTTTGCTACATATAAAACTCAGTCTTAATCTTAAGAGATAGGCATATAAGAAAAGCAAGCTGTATCTACCTAGGTTAACTCTAGGAAAGGTGGTGGGAGTAGGATAGTACAAAAGGCCATCAAAATCTTACCCCCTCTTAACTGGATAGATCGATCTAATCAATTTCTAAATAAGTAAAACTTTAGTAGGATAATTAATTACCTGAGTGGCCGATTTATTACCCCAATAATGCATGTGTTAAAAGTCACTTGAAGAGATAAATAACTTGTTAATTAGATTGTATTTCATGTGATTGCCTAGATATTTGGTAAATTCCTTTGGTTCATCACTTTTAATGTCGTAATTTAGTTATTATTATTCTTAATTTAGATTATTATTATTATCCTAATATTGTCAAGTTAATTGTTAGCTTTCAAAATAATCATCTATATCAATCAAGCACAGTTAGAAACTAGAACAAGAAGTTGATGGATATGAAAAATCTCTCTATTTCATTGAATTATGATTGCAAAAAGAATTGTCTACATATAAGGTGAAAAATAATACAAAAAATAATACAAAATATGTATATTACCCAAGGCCACCGTCTCCTTTTATCGTCAATTCAGTGCTCTTAGCTCCAGTTTCTACTAACTCTAGTGGTCTCGCTAAGTTAGCCTCCCTAGAAGTAACATGGGATAGAAAGGCAGGGAAATAGTCTGCACAAGACTGAGCATTAAAGCTAGCAAAGGGGTAGTATTTGAAGCAATGGTAGGAAGATCTCAAGAGCCGTCTGGCTATTAGGTCACAATTATCGAAACTTTTACCCTAATGGTAGGGGTTTTAATATCTGTAGCATCACTTCCCACCTCAAGAATTGCTTCTCAATTGGTCTTTTTACGCTTAGGTCAGTGAAAAGCCAATCAAAGTCTACCTTTAGATAGTGTTTTTCCACTAAGGCATTGACTTTCCTAAGCTTAAAGAGTATGCCTTCCTCGTACTTATTTAGGGCTTGGTTGTCAATTGCCTAAAGATTCGCTTGTAGTTTATGAAACTTTTCCTTATACCTTAATAATTCAATCTTTTGAGTAGACGCTTCGGCCTCTAACTTCTTCAACCTCTTATAGAGCCCTTGAATAGAAATATTAGGCTTGTTAGGAGTTTCACAGAGGTTTTACTTATATTCTTCTGTACCGCCAGGTTATCCTTGAGGCGTAGGACTTTTTGATCAAAGGCTGAAATACCAGACTCAGTAACCATCACCTGCTTCTTCCATTTGGCTTTGGTTTCATCCTAGCCTTACGAATCCCCCTCTTTTTACTTATTCAAAGACTAAAATTTCTTTCTTTAACCTTTCTAACTCTCAACTCTAGGCAGTAAACCCTTGGATATAAGCCCTTATTTATCCTTACTATTACGCTACCATATGGCTAATCTAAAATATTTAAAGTTAGAAAACTGATCACTTGATTAACTAGAAAAGTATAAGAATACACTTACCAAAATAGCAGAATCGCGAACATAGTTCAGGGGTGAACTAACCCACTTCTTTATTAATAATCCTATCAATCAATAATAAGACAGAGTTTATGATTAAAAGGAGACAAGCCACCAGTTACCACTTGTCCTGCCCAATATTTAAGATTCTCACCTTTAAAATAGAAAAATGGGGAAAGAAGAAGTGTTTCAAAGTGGGCTACGAGAGTACTCTGAAAGATTACCTAATTAGAGCATGGGTCGATCCTAAAACCTTAGTTGATTTGAATTTTACTCCTCTCACAGCAATGAAAAGGGTACTTAATAATTGATCTCGACAATCACCCCTAGCACGAAGCCTATTTCTCAATAGAACCTCGTGTAAGATATCATTGCTATTAGTTGAACAAATATGAGGCAATGCTGGCTTTTTTTCTTTCTCACTTAAAAACTCAGCAATTTCAGTCTAATGTGAAGAATATGGAGTGGGTGGGGAATCATGATTGCAGTCTCATCCTCTTCTCTTAGCAGCAACTATTCTTTCAAAGGAAAAGATGCATGGTTCATGACCAACCATTCTTGTAGTTAGAAATAAAATAAGTTAGCATTGCATGGAAAATAAAATCAAAAAATTAGTGTGAAGGCTATGTTCTACCCTTTACTTTCATTCTAATTAGGGTAATGCAAGAAATATAAGAAGATATGAGACCCAACTTAACTAATGACGACTTACAAAGGATATCTTTATAGTCTCAGGCTATATTTCCCAAAACTATCATCCTACCCCTTAACTTTTTACCAAGCAAGGGATGACATGTCTAAGCCCAAGCTGACTTAAATTAATTATAAATTTTACCTTTAGAGGCTAGATTTTACTCTCCGTCGATAAAAGATCACTTGTCCTTCTAGTTTTTATTGTTAGAAGGATTCACCTTTATTGAACCAGGGGATCTGACTCTAGTTTGTAAATAATATTGTCCAAAATTCAATCCTAAATTCTTCTTTAAGTATAAAAGTATACCATCTCAAAAATATTAGGCGTCTCTCTAAAGTATTCCTACCATAGCACATATAACCCAACTAAGATCCGTCAGTTATTGAGAGCTAATTAATACAGTGAGATCTAAAAGTGTATAAGTAAGGTTGTAAAGAAGAGTTAGAGTGACAACTGTGCCCTAATAAAAAATAGCTCTGCATTGAATGCATTTTTTCCTAAAAGGGGTCGACTCAGTATTTTTTCATTTAAGAAGGCTATTATGGACTCTAGTTTATCTATCCTGAAAGTGTCCTAATAGACAATTAAATCTTGGGTTCTGACACTTGAAGAGAATATGTCTGCCTTATATTTTATCTTACGTCTCAGTTGAGGGGCGAAAGGTATCGACTTATTATCACTCGGCCCTAAATAAGAGTTAGTTTATGGGTTAATTGTGATGACATCGTGAGATGGATAGTTCTCAAATACTATCTCTACGCTCTCACTATGACTACTAGAGTTTATTTCTTATAGACATTGAACATTGGATCAATTTATTAAATCTTAAAAACTGCAAATAGCTTAACTCCCTAGGCAAATAATGGTGCCATCTTGAGGATACTATAAGTGATTCTAAAGTATCTTAATCTATTCTTAAAAGGTTTTTCCTTGCATAGCAAGTCTGTTCTTTGTTACAAAATTTGCTAAGGTTAATTTATTCTAAATAGGGCCAACCCTACTTAAGCAGAAAATGAGCCCTCCGAGCCTACCTGTTATAATCACTAGAAGTAACAAACAATATAAAGAAGTGAAGAGAAAGAAAGTCAGCTTATTAAGTGTGATGTTAAAAGAACTAAAGAATAAGGATGCTAAAAGCTTGAGTAGAAATAGTGAGCCCGAGATTTCTAAAAAGTAGGTATTGCTAGAAGTTTTGAAATGAAATAGAATGAATGTGAGAAAATTAAAGGGGTATTTATAGTCCTTTTTAAAAATAGCAAGATAACTTAACATGTTCCCTAAATTGAAATCTAATAGATTAACTTGTGCTACGTTAACAAGAAATAATAAGACATTTAAAAATAGCACACAGGCGTAAATAAGGTTACTTTTATCATGACATATGGCGACATTACGAAAATTAAAAAAGTGCCAGCCAATAATTATATCTTTTCAAAAATTATAGCCTATAAAATGACATAACTAGAATAAATACATTCATTAGCAATTCATTATTTTGCAAAAAGTTCAAATTGTCTAGGGAACAAAAATTCTCATCGCAAATAGAAGGGCAAGAGCAAAAAGACAAACTTTTACTATTTTTTTCATAACAGTAAAAACTTGAGGGGTTCATAATGAGGGATTTTTATAGGATTGCCTCTTTATCTCTGGATAAAGTAAGATAAAAAATGTATCCTTTACAATAGTCCTTACAATAATAACCCATATCTTTGATACTATTTTAAAAAAACTCAAGGTGAACGATCTGACTTTCCTTTTATCGACCTAATCACTTGAGTTTTGCGTCAACTTATATTAATATTAATCAAAAATATAAGAACCAGTGAAGCGAGCAATATCTGCTTTTTAAAATCTTTCAAAATATCCTATTGCATTAAAGGTTTAGTACACCATATTAATCATACAATAAGCATTTATTAAGCCACCCTATGATGGCAAATCGTGATTATAAAATAGCCTATTGGCTATTACAACATGTCACCTACTGTCAAATTAGGTGATTGCACATGCTAAGATCACTATACAGCATTTCTAGCCTTAGAAATGAGAGAGAATCTCTAAATTTTGAAAAAACACTGGGCTTACCCTTTGGCATGGGTATTAATAAGCTAAATTACTCATTTATCTATTATATTCTTTAATTATTCTTTCTTTTATTTATAGATCTTGTGCCTGACTTAAACTTTAAAGTTTAAACATCAAAAAGTTGCTTTTACTCCTAGATTTTTCTATCTATATTTAAGGTAACAACGACGTTCTTGATCTAAGGCGAGGTGAGGGTACTCCAACAGACCATCAGGGAATATTTTGTGTGATAAGTTAGATTTCTTTCCTAGAAAAATTTAAGCATCAATATTACATAACCAAATTAACAAGTTCCTCTTCATTCATTAGATTAAATACAACATCCTAATAACTCAAACACAATCTTGTTTTTAAAGAGATAAAAAATTAGTTTACTAACAAAATTAATCTAAAATAGCAACTAAAAAAGTCTTAAGTAACTTGCCTTAATTTTTTTTGTCATTTAAAAACTACAGCCATCCATCAATTTAGCCATCATCATCGCTGATTGACATTGTCTATACCTAAAATTCTTAAAAGGAAAAACTTTAAATACGACATAAATTTTGTCTATCTTAACTAATGATAGGTGTGAGAGAGTTTGCTTTAGGTCAATAAAATCATCATGATGACTACTTTTCAATTGCCTAAAAATATAAAAAAAAGTAATATCAACTTTTCAACGTAAAAACTCTAACGCTTAAGTTTGTTTTAGGATCAAGAGAAAAGAAAAATAAAATTTTAACTGTTAAAGGAGAAATTTTATAAATACCAATGCGGGATGTATTTGTTATTTGTTACATTATCTAATCCCATCCACGGTAAAGGGGTACTAATGTTTATAGTAGTTGGTGACACGTCCTCCTAGACCTTCGTAAGTATGGTTATTGAATAACAAAAAGGCAGCATTTACCAAAGGGGTTATATGTTAGCACCAGATAATAAATTACTATGTAATCGTTATTTATAAATTAGAAGGAGTGTAATGATTAACTAGGCGGTGACTTATATAACACAAAACTTTAAATATAACGTGATACTTTGTAGTGATCTTGAAATTCATGCATAACCTCTTTTAACCATTCTCCTTTTTAAAATGGAATCTGTATAGGGTCAAAGCCATTTTTTTTAACCCAAAACTAGTCTTAGTGAAAGTGGGGTTGACCTTTGTTAGCTTTTTGATTTTAGGGTCACTCACGAAAGTTATCTCCCATTCATAAGTCGATCTACCTTCTTATGCTCAGGGATGGTGTAGAATACAAGAATTGGTGGAGACTGCAGCCTTATTTTTTTCTCCTAATATGATTTTCCCAAATTTTTATTAAAACAAAGTTTTAACAAAAATTTGCACTCTTTCAACATGATGTGGGCCTTTGTGGTAGACTTTTTGTTGCATCTAAGTCCACTTGAATTTTAAATTCCTTACAACTATAAGGGACATTAACTTTAAGCATTTCATTTCAAAACATATTAGTTTTCGAAAGGATACAATACTTTAATGCACTATTTTTGAGTTGTAATGTTACCATATGTCTAGTTTTGATTAGTTAATATAAATAGAGGCTCATTTTCTTAGAAAGCCAAATCATTGCACACTAATATGGCAAAATCTAAGTAATTAACTTTTAATGGTTGGGGATTGTTCTCTCTATTTTGTATCTCTTGAGGCTTCTATATATACTTCTCTTTCTTCTCATCTCCTCACATTTGCTTATATTACTTATTGGAACTTTCCTCAATTGAATAATGACTTCGCTTAAGCTTTCTAAATCCTTAAAGTTCTTGTTTTGCAAGATTTCTTTGCAACAAGTACCTCCTAACTTCCTTTTCTTGTTCATATTTCTTCCTTCTAGATGCATGATTTAGGAAAAATTTTAATTTGATTGAATATACTAGGGTGAGTTTTTTACATTCTATGGTTATAAGGGTGCACGAGTTTATAAAGGAATTCAAAAGAAGCTAAGGTTAAGTTTTAGATTGAGCCCTATAATTTTTAACCATGACAATAATGTTAGAAGAGTATGGCCTTGGTATTTATGAAATTTAGGACCTGTAAGACCTTTTTATTATTCTGGTTAAATAGTAAGATTGATAATTTTTAAGAAAAACAAGAAAAAAAGTAGGCTAAGGTTCTTTTTTAGAGTGTTCTCATAGTTTTACAGGTCTAAAATTTGCATGTCCTTTATTTAAACACCTTTAAGTTCACCCTGGCTTTTGCTAAATGTAAAGAAATGAGCTCAGATAAGGATAGTGTAGAAAGTCTGTCCAAGGATGAGCTCTCACTGGATATACTTCCACTTCGTGTTGCCTTTAATTATTTAACCAATTCTTTTTTTGAGATAAGCAATCAGGGATCCTCTACCAAGTTTGACCTAATTAGTTTATTACCTCCAATCAAGATTGAGAATAAGGTCGATGGATTTATCTCGATTGTAAATAATCACGACCTAATGGTGTATACACAACTCTACCACATGTTTAATATTATCATGTTAAGGGTTTCTAACCTCAAAAAAATGCTGAGCCACCCTCTTTCTAGCGAGGACAATTTTAATGAAGAATTGCTCGTGGTAGAAATTAGAATCCCATTATAGACATTCTTTATTTGAATTTTGGAGCATTTTTGAATCCCATCATACCAACTTATTCTAAATAGTTGGGGCTGTATATATAATGGCATCACTACTTCAATGTTGATCCTTTCTTGAAAGAAATAGTATACATCTATACATTAGGAAAAAATTCAATTTCGAGCCTTGAGTTATACTATTTATAGGCCTAACCTAGAACTCCTAACCCTGTAAAGGAGAATCCTTCTAATAATAAGAATTAAAAGGATAAATAGTTCTTTATAGGTGTGAATGGGATTTAGCTACTGGGAGCAACATCCCTAATACATTCGGGGTCGTCAATACCTGAATGCATTAACCCCATTTATCTAAAAAACAAGAGAAAAGGATGATCACCCTTAGTGAGATTACCATTAACCAAAAAAAGTCACTCTCTAACACTTTATTGGTGGAGCCCAAGTTAGTAGTGACATAAATTTTATGTGGTGTCTTAAATAGGGCCAAAAAAGGAAGTGGTAGACCTTTTTTTTTTGTCCTATAGTTGGTACTAGCATTTGCATTCTTTATTTCTTTTATACCTTTACTAACCTTTTTGATAATCTATAAATATGTTAGAATACGACTTTAGAGGGTCTCTTGCAGAGAGGAGTATTGCCTTTAAGAAGGGAGGAAGAGGTGCCTCTAAATAAAAAAGAGTGCTGCCACTGCCATCGCTTTCTCCTTTACCCCATCACTAATGAATAACCCCAAAAAGCCTTCTTTAAGGGATAAAAATAGGTAAAAAGTACCCATTGAACTCACGCAAGGCCAATAATAGTTCAAAATAAAAAGACCCCCTAGTTTATGACCCTAGAAAGCATAGGATAAGGGGTGCTGATGTTGAAAAATTAACGAGGATGAAATTGCAACTGCCTAAGGGAATTCATCAAGGTCAACAAAAGAGATATCGAAACCTAAGAAAAGTCACGTCAATTCATCTACCTTTTTAAGCAAAAATTATTTTGATTAATTAATCCTTTTTTAAGTACTTGCCTTAAAACTAAGTTCATCTGACATCAGAGAGGATAAATAGTAACATCTTAGCTGCCATCTCCTAGTTATCAATAAGAGCTTATTGATTATTAGTAAGGCAGTCAGTCAGAAGATAAAGGTTATCAATTTGAATTTGATGATGTACTTTGTATACTATATGACTCTTATAGAAAATTTGCTCAATATTCTTATTGTACCACTCTTATTATTACCTCTTTTTAGATTCTTATCGTTTACTTATTCCCTATAATTAAGTCACTTACTCATCTAGCAGTAAGCGAAAATAACGGTTTTCTATTTTAAATTTTCTAAGGCAAGGCCTTAGAGCTTTATCTTAGAAAGTTTTTAATCCCAGTTACACTTACTTTATAAATCCAAAAGATAGTCAAAGTCTTAAAATGTGACTATTCATCTATAAAATTTGTTGATAACTTTTCTTAGTTTATAGTCAATGTTAAATTCTCTAAACTTAATTAACCACTTAATTGGTCACTTAAGATTTCTGGTCAATGTAAGACTTATCTCAGAGGTTGATTAATTAATACCAAGATAGGATGAGCTTAAAAATATGGCCGTAACTTCTTGGTCATGACTAAAGATTTATCAGCATAATATATAGGTCTTTGTACTTCGTTAGAATTCTCTTTTATAAGACTATCCTAATAGCATAATCGCTCACTGGTAAGTGAAAGTAAAATATCTCTTCACGCCATGGACTTATTAATATTGGTATAATTTTGAATTATTTCTTCAATTCTTAAAAGATGGCCTTGTATTCATCTGTCCAACCTGTTAGATTTTATAACCTAAAACATGTATGAATTTATGTTTTAACATATATATCACCATATATTTATAATAGTTATGATTTTTAAAATTTTTACCTTTTTAACCTTTAAATTTAATGAAGATGAATTGGAAATC
>JAWDEX010178706.1:0-14491 GCA_035221805.1 Trichilia hirta | reverse complement strand
GAGAGAAAAAAATGGAAGAGAAATGAATGGTTTGCTTCATTCATTTCCCAATTAATAGAAATGAATGGAAGAGAAATAATTAAGGCGGTGGGCATGATTAAAAAAAAGCAATTGCTTCATTTCCCAATTAAATCAAGAGTCAATGGAAACAAAAGAGAAACCAAAGAAAGAAAAAGAAAGAGAAGAAAAAGAAAAAAGAAAGGGAAAGGATAGAAAAGAAGAAAAAGAAAATGAAAGAAGGGAGGAGAAAGTTAGTAAGTCCGTCCTATAAGAAATTGTGAGTAGAATTTATTTATTGACTTAATAAATATTTTAGATATATAATTATTTTATTTGTTTTAGTTATAGGACGGGATTATGTCGTATTCAATAAGTTGGAATTGACTAAGATGTTATATTGAAGTAAGTAAATCGTATTTGATTTTATTTAAAAAATTTTAGAATTATATTTTTGAAAGTTGCTTTACTGTATAAGTAAATCAGACATGATTTTCTTTAATATAATTTGAATTGTTTTATGCATATGTTATTATTGATTTGTAAAATCATAAGTAATTTTTACTTTAAATACATAATACATGGGGTCACATCTTAAATACATAACATGAGCAAATCAAAATCATTCGCCCAAAGTAACAAATTTACTGTGAATTCTATCAAAAACTTTCTAAATGATCACCTTGCAAATTGGAAGCTAGAGATTTGAAGAGATTGTGGGAGTAGTCACTGGAAATTTGAGAAATACACGAGAGTTTAACAAAAGAAAAAGGACAAAAGGGGTAAATGACTCCATTTGTAGACCAATGATTCAGATCCTAAGCAGGACGGAAGGACCAAAATGAGCCACAGCAACACGGTATTAATGAAACGCTAAATGGGTGAATTGTTCTAATAAAGCGATATCATCAAAAGACACCAAAACGAAAGGACAGTATCAGGGGTTAGGCAAAAATAGGTGCGAATAATAGCAAATTAAAAGCATGACACAGAGACAGCTTGCAGCGCCACGTCATCAGACTAATTATTTTTCAACGAAGAAGTCAAGGACCTTTTGTTTATCGCTTTAACCACGTCATCAACTTTGTTGCATGGTCAAGACGTGAGGCCGCTTGAGTATTATGCTTGCTTCTAAGGTTGAAGCATTGTTGACATTACCAACCCTGAAGCATATCACTCTAATTTCTTGAAATAAATCTGTCAATAGTATTTAAGAACTTTCTTAGAAAAAATTTTAAATTTTTTTAGTAAGCCAAAAATCGTCCTGTTCTGGCTCACTTTCGACTAATGTATTCTGATATTACTAAAAATAAAAATGCGATAAAAATAGTAATGCATCAAATTTTACATATACATTCTTATTTCTTATAAGTCACTATTGTGTGATAGACTATCTCTTGCATGTGTATTAGTAAGACAGTGATAGTACAAAATAATAATAACAATGCAATCAAATTAATAATTAAAGCTTGTACGTCACTTTCTTCTACAAAAGTGTCAGTATATCTCATTCTCCGATAATTACATAGTTATATTGGTGAGACATGACAATTATTCTTATAAAAGAGAGGCAAATATGACGTTGAAATTTTTTTTTTTCCGGAGTTCTTTTAACCAATACACACATCTACTATTTACCATCTCTTTCATTCTCAAAATCTGATCACTTAATGGGTAACTCAACAAATTCTCTATAGTATTTATCTTTCTCTCTTTCTTTTTATTACCATGGCTTATTGACCCTACTGACTTAGGGCATCATAAATTTTTTTCTGAAAAGCCGACAGTAATTGGAGCTTCTTTGCATTTGTGGGTTCATGAAAACAGAAAATTGATCAAATCGATATTGCGTGATGTTCAGAGTCTACCTTACTATGCCCTGATCAACGTAATAGTTGAGTAAATTTTGTGCATCAATAATATATATTCTTATAAGCCTGCAAATCACTGTATTGTCACTAAAATAACACAAATAGATATAAATTTCTTGATAGATTGTTCAATGTGAATTTACAATAAAGAGGGAAAAGTACGAGAAAATGAGAGATGGTTCAACATAAAAGAGAATTACTGGTAAATTTCTACTTTCTTTTATGATTTAACTTAATTACTCAATATCCCCTACCTTTTAAGAATGTGTAATATCTTTTCTGCGTCAGCTTAAAAAAAAAAAAAATTGAGCCCAATCACAATTTTACCTCCAAATATATATCATTAAAATTTTTTATTAAATAAAATTAAATTTTTTTTGACATTTTACAGTAAAATTGATTTGATTGCAACAATGGCAATTGAATTTAAGTTTGTTATCTAATTATTCCTTGGATGAATGTGATAATTTTGGGATTTTGTTTATGGCGAATGAATTTTGGTAGAACAAATGGGCTTAGTATGTTGGACGGCATGGTAGATGCGAGTGACTGGCTATGGAAGCATAATTAATAAATTTTACGTATAACATCAAACTAAATAAATTAATTACAAAACTTTTTATCTTGAAAATGTTCCGTGTTGTAAGATAATGCTAATATTCCAAATATAACAGGAATGATAAGAGCCTTAGCTTCCAAATATGTCCCATTTATGTAGCTTTGAAATGTAAAAATGGTAAACCTAAGTATATAGTATATATGGTGAATTTGACAACAAAGAGTCTTTCTTCATATCTGCTCCTCTTATTGTGTATGAAGCATAGTGTATGAATTACAAAAGAAGAGCCGTTGGAGAGAATTTTAGGGCATTGCTGAGACTAGGAAAGCTTTTGACGAACGTATTCGTCTGTTAGACTGATTATAACACAGAAAAGAAATCTTGAAAGTAATGATTTCATTGCGAATATGTTGATTACAAATTGCACGACATAAATCAAGAAACTTGTTAATGGAATTGCCAAGATGGTTCGAGAAATTCATTATCATAATGCGGAAGTTTAGTATTTGTTTGAGTTTGGTTTGCGTTGAAGAAACCCAGAAACAAAATAGTTCCCTGTTGGAATTAGCACATCTCCTTAAGCTCTAACATTATATGAAAAAGAAAAAAAGTGAGAAAATTATGTAGGATATGAGGAACGAGTTTGTTTTTTCAAATGACTTTCTTTGAATTATGTATATATGCATGTAATTAATAATGATATAAACCTTTGCGAAAAATATTTGAAACAAGTGTTCCTCCATTGTAGGAGAATAAACCGCCACTGGGTAGGCAAGTAACCCAATCAAAACGAAATCAGCCATCCATTTTATCATCTAATAAAAAATTAAAATATAAAATCAAAATTAATTTAATTTAATATTATTAATGAAAATAACGAAGAATTTTGTTAGTATAGAAAAAGTTCGTTTACATTAGCAATACATTCTACAAACCATAATGATGTCTTCAATGTCGCTCATCTCTTCCAGCTTCTTCTTCTTCTTCTTCTCCTTCCCTTTGTAATCCATCCTCAATGAAATGAACGGAAAGAAAATTCATAAATTAATAGATAATTTCAAGACAAGCGTAAATAAGTTAGGACTTGACTTAATTATTTTAATCTGTCATTCAATCGGAACAGTTTTATTGGGGATTTTTATAATGATTGATCAATTGAAATTTTTATTTATTTAATAATAATAATCGTTAACAAATTTTTTTAGGGTATTTATTAAAATTTTTAAAAATTATATTTTTTTAATAAATTAAATTTTAAATATTAAAAATTATTATAATAAATGCAAGACGAATATTCGTTATTAAAATTTTAATAATAACAATAATAATATAAAACTTTTTTTATCATTTTGAATAATTTTTTTCTTTTGTTAAGAAAAAGTATAAAGTCATACGGCTGTCGGCAAGGGAATAACGGAATGCTTTTCGGAATCACAAAATTTTGAATTCAAATTCTGGCTGGCATTTCTCGTTCGTTAAGCTCATATGGTATCACAATCAGCATCTCCATTACTTCGGCCCCGTCTATAATCAGCATCTCTATTGCTTCGGCGCCGTCCATAAGAGATATGGTCAGAAGAAAATGATTCAGTTCTTAAAGTGACATTGAGCCAATCACAACGCGGAGTCACCGTAAGAATCCATAATTTAATTTATGGAACTTATATACAAATAAATCCCTTATTGTTTATAATTTTTCAAATAGACAGATAAGTTTCAATTGAGTCTAGTTGGTCCCTATTTTGTAGAGATGATAATTTAATTATGACATGATTATATGATATAAATTCAATATAATTAAATTAAATTAAATTTAAAAAAATTAATACAAATAATAATTTAAAAATATTTATATCACAGTATTAATAATTATATTAAATTTAAATTTGATCTTTTAAATCTCTTTAAAATACAAATAATTATATTTAAATAGATAATTATATCTAAATAATAAATTATATAATATAATAATTTTAATTATTTATTATAATAATTTTAATTATTTATATTTAAATAAATAATTAATTAAATAAAAAAATTTTTATTAATTAATTAAATAATCTATTTAATAATTTAATTATTTATTTGATAAATTAATAATTATATTGTAATTTATTATTTATTTAATAAATGAATAATATAATTAATAAATAGATGATATGATTAATAAATAATTTTATTTTAATTAAAAATCAATTTTAATTAGTATAAAAAATATAAACACAACACAAATATAATACATTTATCTAAATTATCAGTCATACTATTTTGTATATTCTGAAAATGATCTCAATAACCTTTCCGGTCGTTTTATTTGCGAACTAGAACCAATTTTATATAAATTTGAAAACTATAAATTTTTTAAAAAAATTTAAAACTAAGGATATATACGATAATGTAACTCCTATCCTTTACAATAATTTAAAAAATAAATAAATAAATAAATAACGCGGTTGAGTTGGACTTGGGCTAGGGACTTTCTTCTCCTTTTTTCTTTATATTTTCAACAGTTAGAAATTTTTTTATTTTCTTTAAACACGCCGAATCCACTAATCTTTCCTGTGTCTGTTTAGCTGATTTTTGTCGAGAATTCCAGTACGTTTAAGGGTTGTTTTGCTGGCTGGCTGTCAATTAGATATTTTTGTTTGTGTCAAATATTAAATTGAGAGTCAAATGAGAAGATTTATTTATTTATTTGTAGATTAATCGTTCGTTATTACTTCTGGTGTTCCAGATCCTTCTAAGCTGTTAAAATTCAATTTTCCATTGTTGACTTGTTTTTAAATCCTTACCTACTTTTTTTTCATTCTCAATTTTGCACCGTATATATGCAAATACGCTTTTCATTCCCTTAAAAATAGCAAGTAAAAGGCGATTTTGTTAGATTTGTGAGTTGAAGATCCTATCATTAGCTGAGTGGTGCCGTTTTCTTTCTGGGTTTCTGGTAAGATGACAAAAGTCTAACCTTTTTCATTTTGTATTTCGATTTTGTATGATGATGTGATGTTCTTTTCTGTTAAGTTGGAGGACATTTGTATCTGGGTTTTTTGAAAATGGATTTGGTTTCTTTTGGGAATTTTTGAGAGTTTTCTTTGTTGATGATTGAAAGGTTATTGTCGAGGTAGATCTGTTAAAATTTTATAGAAAGTCGAAATCTTTGCCATGCTCATGTTGATTTTGATGTGGGAAAGATGGTGTATTATGATTTCTGTTTAATGCTATTTCTTTTAATTTGTCAGATAATACATAGAAGAAGAAGGAGAAGAAATGGATGATGGAATGGCAGCTTCAAGGTATTGGTGTCATGTGTGCTCTCAAATTGTAAATCCAATCATGGAAGTGGAGATCAAATGCCCTGTTTGTGAAAATGGATTTGTAGAAGAAATGGGAAATGGTTCAAACAACTTAAATCAAGACCAAATACCGGATTCTGATTTTGGATCGGATCGCGCCCTCTCTCTTTGGGCACCAATCTTGCTAGGAATGATGGGTAATCCGCGTCCACATGGTAGGAGGTTTAGGAGAACAGACTATGAGGAGGAGGATAATTATGAGGAGACTCGCGATGAATTGGATGGAGAACTTGAATCCATTATTACAAGGAGAAGGAGAAATTCAGCTGCTATTTTGCAGTTGCTGCAAGGAATTCGAACTCGTTTGCAATCTGATTCTGATAATAATGATATGGATAGAGATAGGGAAAGAGGTAGTGGTAGGGATAGGGAAAGAGAGCGAGAGCGTGTGATTTTGATCAACCCTTCTAGTCAAACTATCATCGTCCAAGGTTCTGATGATGGTCAAAGCCAGAATCAAAATCATACGCCAATTGGGTTGCTAGGCGATTACTTCATTGGTCCTGGTTTGGATTTGTTGTTGCAACATTTGGCTGAAAATGATCCAAATAGATACGGGACACCACCAGCACAAAAGGAGGCAGTTGAAGCAATGCCTAGTGTGAAAATTGAGGAGACATTGCAGTGTTCTGTATGTTTGGATGATTTTGAGATTGGTACAGAAGCAAAAGAAATGCCTTGTAAGCATAAGTTTCATAACCAGTGTATATTGCCCTGGTTGGAACTTCATAGTTCTTGTCCGGTTTGTAGGTATCAATTGCCTGCCGATGAATCTAAGCTTGAGTCTGAAAGGTCTAGAAATGACAATAATCACCAGAGTGAGAATGATAATATGCATAATAGTAGTGCTCATACTCACACTCATACTCATTCTAATGCCAGCCATGGTAGTGGCGAAGAAGGAGATGGCGAGGGGAGAAATGAAAATGGGAGAAGATTTTCGTTTCCTTGGCCTTTTAATGGTTTGTTCTCTTCCTCAAGTTCTCAATCTGGAGGAAACAATTCAACCTCAAACTCAGGTTCTCAGTCCTGAAATGCTTCTCAATCTGAGAATTGAGGCTACAAAATGAGTATGTTTCCATATGTGTTATTTTTAGCTTTGTTTTTTCTGGATGTCGCTTGAATGTTGTTATGATTGTATATGTACATAGCTATCTTCCTTGCCAAATTTAAATCTCGGAAGTTTGGAAGAACGTATTATGTTGTGTGATTCTATAAATCTTTGTTGCCTTAGAGAAAAAAGTTCTGCCGCTCCTTTATCATTTTCATTTGCTCTCGTTTTGTAAGTTCTCTTTTCTCGAGTTTTCTCCTTTCCCCCTGCTTCCGTTGAGAAAGATTCAGCAATATTATGTCGTCAACGGTGGATGCATTTTGTACTTGTTTGATGTGATATTAACAAACTGCGGGAGAAACTTTTTGACATGGACTAAACTTATTTTAAGATGAGAGTTTGATCTTTCTCTAACAAGAGCATACAACCTGCAAGATGCTGATATATGAATTATATCGGCCTGTAGATCTTAACGAAATAAACAATGGTTCTGTCATTTTCTTCATAGTTGCTGTGTGAGTTAGAAAACATTTAATAGTGTATAATGATATCCCCAGCTTAGCTTGGCCTACCATGGTTGTTAACCGCGGTGAATTAATAACATAAAAGGGGATTGATTGAATTTTATGGCCTATATTATAATATATCGCAGCTCATTCGATCATGTGCTAAAACTATGAGAAATTTCTCTCAATAAATTTTTTGCTGGAATTATTTATTTTAGGGTTATAGCAAGCATAACTTGTAGAAGATTGTGCATATGCTTATGGTGTAATTACTTGAGTTGATAAATTATGACTTGGAAATCAGTTCGGTCCACTCTTTCACAAGCAGGGTAGGCAAATTAAACTGTAAAAGAGTTTTGTTGTTCCTAACCTTAATTGTTACTTGAATAAATGAGAGTTATGTTTTGGTCCAAGTGAAAATAGCTTTTCTTTTATATCCATTTTTTTAAAAATTCAAACGTCTCAGAGATTGAAGCAGTAGGAAGTTATTAAATGCTAGGAGTCAATTGATGAGGAGAAACTCAATGGACTTGGAAAAGGTTGAACCTAATTCATACAGTGATAAATACAACGGCAACCGAAACCATTTTGTTGCTGATTCATGAACGAGGTTTCTGCAAAGGTTTGAAACAAACTTTGCCTGATTGAACAAGACATGAAAGCTCACTACTACACAAAATTATTCATTAACACGCCAATTACACAAGTAAATAGTAGAGAATAATTCTTTGTTAGTACACAAAATTATTCATTAGCACGCCAATTACACAAGTAAATAGTAGAGAACAATTCTTTGTTCTAAATCATTCATAGATCTAAATCAAAATTCATGTTTCTTATTATGATGTTTCAATCATGCATCAGAATTTATGAGCTGCTGTTGATGTTACTGAGCAGAATCTTTCTTCCCTAGCACGCCGAGGAAAACCTTCCACCAAAAAATATGATAGCAAAATAAAAGACATGGAAACGAAAAACAAAAATAACTGAGAGTCTCGATCTTCAATTCACAGTCAAGATCTTGATTACTGTTGCAGTTCCAACGCGGTGAAGAGCCACAACAGAATCTCCTTTGTTGCAGAGTCCCTTTGCCTTGGCATGGTCAAGCGCAAACTCCAGTGCTTCTTCAGTCGTCTCTGCATGAGAAGCTCTAGCAGATCCAGCATACAAGAGTGGAAGCAACCCACGAACGATTAGGCTATGCCTTGCCGGAGCTTCATTGCTGCACGACCAATCAAAGTAATCAGTCTTGATCTCAGGGACAACTACAGAAAGAATAGGCATGCCGGGCCTGTACTTAGCCACGAGCTTTGCAGTACTCCCTCCCCTAGTTAGAACCAATATGAGAGCTGCTTTTGCAGAATTAGCTGTTCTAACAGCAGATGAAGCAAGACTTTCCAATGGGCTCATAGGTACGGGTGAGTGTTCCATAATCCTCTTAAAAACGTCTCCATAATCAAGTGTGCTTTCTGCTTCTACGCATATTTTAGCCATAGTACGAACTGCAAGATCTGGATAGGCTCCAGCTGCCGTCTCACCACTCAGCATCACACAGTCTGTGCCGTCAAGAACTGCATTGGCAACATCAGTGGCCTCAGCTCTAGTTGGCCTTGGAGACTTGATCATGGACTCCAACATTTGTGTTGCAGTGACAACAGGTTTTCCTTGGATGTTGCATTTGTAGATCATCACTTTCTGTGCCAGAAATATCTTTTCTATTGGAATCTCCATCCCAAGGTCACCTCGAGCCACCATAAATGCATCTGAATTTGCAAGGATGTCATCAAAATTTGCCACTCCTTCCTGATTCTCAACCTGCCAAATAAATTGCAGAGGAATGTGATATAAACAGGAGAAATCGATCTATTTCATGATGAAAACAATGACCATAAATATGGATAATATGAAAATTACAACAATCCGGAAGTCAATCAACAAACAGAAAATTCTTCCTTCCAAATCATCCCAAGTAACACAATTTTTAGTGATCAATCTTTAACTACAAAATGTAGACACTAGTCAAATTTAGGTTCTCATCAATATCCACAAAAAAGATCCCGTGTAATATATTTGGTGGTAGTTACTCACCTTTGACATGAGCATGATACTCTTAGCATGCTCCCCGAGCAGCTTCCGAACCTCAACAAGATCAGAACCTTTACGAACAAAAGAGAGAGCAATCATGTCAATTTGATTGGGGATTCCCCACTTTAAGATATCCTCCTTGTCTTTATCTGTTAAGGTTGGGAGATCCACTATAACCCCTGGGAGATTAACATTCTTCCTCTCGCCAAGCATAGCAGAGTTCTCACATCGACATTTAACCAAACCCACTTTCACATCACAAGACAGAACAGTAAATGTGATTGTGCCATCCGCACAAAGTATCACACTCCCTGGTTTGACATCCTGGGCCAACTTTTTATAGCTCATGCAAATCATGTTCTCATCACCCTTAATGCTATAATCGGTGCATACGGTTATTTCCTGACCTTGTTTCAGCTGGATGGGTTTTCCATCTTTCAAGAATCCTGTTCTAATCTCCGGACCCTATGAGATAGCCATGTCAAATAAAACAATTAGGAAAATCCTTTAATATGCTATCTTTTCAGAAGGATGGCTTTGTTGGCATTTAACTTCATATAGCAAGAGAGAGAATGAAAAAAAAAATGTAAAACAATAAAGATGCATTCTGACTTAAAAAGATTAGAAAGGAGAACAGGAAAAAGAGAGAACTGGCACCATGAAAATGCCTGTGCCAGATGAAGAGTTAAAGACAGAGGGCTGTATGTAAAACTCAGATGCACAACACATGATGTTTTTTGTGAGTTAAAAAACATAGTGGTGTCTACAATAAAAGGAAACTTCTTTAAAATAAAGCATAAACTAGGGGGAAAAAAACAGAGCATCAAGTAACTGTTGTCTTCGCATAGTGTATTATTGAAAACACCAACATAATATAACGAACATAACCACGGACGACACAAAAAATGAAAAGAATAAAACATACAAATTACCAGAAGGCAATCAATAATATTTTTTCCTAGTTTACATTTCATACATTATTATTTCAATAAAATCTGCAAAGCTGTGGCCATCATGTATACTAAGGCCGTAGGCAATTGATTATAGAAGAACCAAGCAATATGAACCTACTCAGAGATGGTTAGTGCAAGTTACAAATCATATTATTATGCACTACCACAATCTAGCAAAGAAGAAACAATGAAAGTAGATAATATGACCGCATATATTTTCTATGTTTCACGCGACTTTTAAATCATTTCATTCAAAACATTTAACTTGTCAATGCATCAAGAATCAATAAGCCATCCTGTTTCATACTTACCATATGTGCTACTAACAACCAATAAATCCCTACAAATTAAACCATATAATACGCATGAAAATTCGTGTGAAATGACGAGTACAATTAAATGGACATAGAAATGGTTAAGACTACAGTTCATGGAAGAATTTGCATCCAGTCTATTGGATATTATTTATAAATTGATTAACACAATAAACAGCATTACTTGTTTCCATTTCCACTGGAAAAAGTTTAAACTTCCAGTATTAACTCTAAGAATTGGCATGCCATTGCAGAGAACTTAATTAAGCATTCATTTCGGACTAAGAAAAAAAAAACACCATACCTTGCAAAAAAGGAAAAGAATTAATATACAGCAAAAGCAAAACAAGTTTCCATTTCTGCTACTGTCAAGGGACAAGAAACTAATCATCAGCTGAAAATCATGAAAACCAGTACAACTTGTACTTAGGAAAGAACCAACAAAACCAACGGGTATGCTAAAAATAGACAAACGAAAACAAAACACACATGACGGCCACCAAAAAACCCGGATCAGACATCATCGACACCAAATCAAGCAAAAATATGGCATATCCAGATGCAAATATCACAAGTGCAGAAAAAAAGAAAATCTACCTTTGTGTCAAGCATGACAGCACAGAGAATACCGGTGTTGACCATGGCAGTTCTGAGATTGTTCAGCGTTTCTTGATGATAGTCGTGAGATCCATGAGAGAAGTTGAAGCGAGCAACGTTCATACCAGCTTTTAGTAACTTCTCTACCATCCGTATCGATCTTGAGGCGGGTCCCAAGGTACATACGATTTTCGTCTTCGGTTTCTTGTCAAACGTAGAAACTCCTCCATTTTCCATTTGTTTGAAGGAAGGGTGAAAACTTTTAGGCAGTTTTGAAGGAGATTTAGGAGTGGAGAAGAAAACCGAGATGGGAAATTTGTGAAGAAGAAAAAAATGCAAAAAGCTGCGTCAGTTGGCGAGGTAAGACTCATAAGAATGGTGAGAAATGTGGGAAGGTAAATAGAAATACTAAATGCTTGTTTGTTTCTTGGTGCGCAAGCCATGTTGGAATATGTTGTGTATATTGCTACTTTGCCAAAAGACTGTATCGATAGAATATAGTGTTATTTCCGTTCGTGAGAGAAATTTAAAATGGAAAAAAAGAAAGAAAAATCATTACTTACTTTTAGAGAAAAAGGAAGCCCTAATTTAAGGAAGGGGTAAAAATTTTAAATCAAAGTTCTGTAAAAATTTTGACCATTTATCAAAAATTTATCTTTATTATTTAAAACGTATAGATTTAAAAAATGATAAATAGAATTTATGACAATTATTGAATCTTTAATCTCAATTTAACTATAAAATACAAGAGATTGTTAGAAATGTTTGCCTATTTCTTCTCCAAGGTCTATAGTTCAAAGGGTGTCATTTCTAGAAGAATTCAAACAAGACGGGAAAAGGGTCTCCGTTTCTGTAGGTTGAAAATTGATGTTGGACTTGATACAGGTGAAAAAAAGCAAAACTCTGTATAATTGAAAAGCTTGCAGGTTTTGACATTATAAAACCGCCATGGTTTGTTACTTGGGTCGCAGTTATGATCGTGACAACACGATCACTGCCACTTTTTATTTGCATGATACTTTTTCAACTAGGATGTTGATATTATTAAACCCATTTTTGGGCCAGTTTTCAATCTTCTTTATCTTTCAATATTTTGCATCCAACGTTTTGTCATTTGTGTTACGTTGTTAATAATGTTAGATTTTCCTCAGTAAAGAAATCCATTGGCTAGAATCCACTGCTTCTTTATAATATCTTTTAGATTTATGGTTCTATAGAGAGAGAGAGCAGTCAAAGCAATAACCAAATTCATTCACTGCTTTCAACAGAGCGTTGCATTGAGAACTACTGTTCATTCTAGGTCAAAGCACAAGGTATCATGTTGACGGTTTTCGTGTAGCAAATTCTCTAAGAGAACTTTTCACAAGCACCTAGATTTGTAAGTAATGCTGCAGGAAAATGAGAAAACAACTGGCAGCATCATGCAACCTCAAAAGGAGACTCCATAAACTGGTATTTGCATAGTCAATACAGTGAATAAACAACAGCCGGACTTGGTTACCATACTGAAAACAAAATGAAGCCGGACACAAGATCTGATAGAGTTTATACATTCGCATATTTAGAAAGCCAAAATCAGAAAATATTAATATGTGATTTTCTAACAAAAAGTGTAACATGAAGAATGATATTTCAAAATTAGTTAAGCTGAGCCGAGTGTGTAATAATCGTGTCTCTATCCACCTACCACAAGTCCAATATGAAGTGCGCTCTAGATTGTAAAAATTTCAGGAGTACCCTATAAATATTGCCGGAAATTCTTTAAACTACCTGCTGAAAGAGAATGCAAACATACTATCACTTCAGCGATGATGATTGAACATTAGAATCTTTGACAGTGTGATTAGTTCAAGCAGTCACCATCCTCTAGAGCATTTCGGGTAAATTTGTCAAGATATTTAAAAGTTCATCATGGTGCTGAGGTGGTTCCTTGTTCATTGCGTCTAGCTTATGTTGTAGTTCCTACCATATTTAACAATTTACCCAATCTCATTAGAAACCAAAAGCAAGAGAGAAAAGGTTAACACAGCAAATTTTAGATAAACGATACAAAAATTACTTGAAGCTTTTCTTCTAGGCAAACAATAGGGGTGGACAATAACGCCACATATCTGCAATGATAAACAAGAAGTTATACAGCAAGAAAGAGAGAAACAGAGAGAAAGAGAGAGGAAAAGTTCTTACTCGCAACGGCTTGGTTCATCAACATCAGTAATCTCATTTTTCAACCCACATCTTAGCCTAACCTGTAAAACAATACAGGAAGGATTGAATATATTGAATTGATGTTTTAATTCAAATTTCGTTTAAATGACAATTTCCTGTAATTCACAAATCTTCAAATGCTAAACCCATTATGTCTTACATATATCCATTGCACAAGTACATGATGACTTTTAATATTACATAGATTTGACCTATTAAATCATTTCAACTAAGTACCCAATCCCTTAAGAAAGAAAATTGAGAGTGATGGAGTTTTACCAAGTTATGACAAATGAAAGTATGGCCAACTGCAGCAAAGTTGTCATAGTTACCTTCACTTCTATCAGGGCCATTCCAACACATATTGCCATTTGAAAATAGCATGGCGTGGTATGAGTCCTCAAATTTGTCCCAGCCCCTATAAAGTAAAAATAAAAGGACAGTGAGGACCATCACATAGAAAGAGAGAAAGATAGAGGTTACAGAAAGGATATGGACATCTTAAGAGTTGCCAATGATCATATAGGCACTTGATTTAATGAGAATATATGTAGATAGCATAAATGGAATGGTATCAAGTATTTGTAATAATAAATGGAATGGTATCAAGTATTTGAATAAAAACTAGAAGACATACTCGCCTAATAATGGCACTATGTCAACTTTGATTATTGCTTTTTATGCTTAGTTATTCATGAATGCAAGGATGACAATGCAGTAAAATCTTAATGGGTACAACCAATATATGCAGATTTGTCTACAGCCTAGATCATCAAGGTGGCAGAACAAACAATTTGTTGACAGAAAAAGCAAAGAGGTACTACCAACATGACTTGGTTCTCCCCTCTATGTAATATAGCAGTAAAACCATGTACGCAACAATAAAATGAAAAAGAAAAGGGTTTAGACACGTACACCAGACGAGTTGTTGAGTAGCCCTCCTCTTGTGTAGCTTTCTTATACGGACAGACTTTATAAACATACCTAAAGCAAGATCAGC
>JAWDEX010178667.1:0-14495 GCA_035221805.1 Trichilia hirta | reverse complement strand
TTAACTCTTATTTTTGAAAGAGGTGTGGGGATCGCTTCGGCAATTAAAAAAAAAATATCTCGATAATCAAAATGAGTGTCGAAATATTGAGGCGATCATTCTGGTTTAAGCTTTTTAATTAGCGAAATCTAAGGTCCAAAATATTTTAGTCTATAATTAATTTGAGATGGACAAATGTCATCAACAATTAACAAACCATTTCGCTCATTAACGGTGTCTTGGCTTCTACAACGATTTTGTAAATTAAATTCACTTATTATATTATTTAAAATACAATTTAGGATCAAAATTTAAGAATTATTATTATTATTATTATTATTATTATTATTACTTATGCTTAGCAAATTTGATTTGTATTTTTAATCCAAACCTGAAAACTCCTTCCTAAAAGAATTTAATTCAATTTCTCATAATTCACATTAAATTCATTAATCCAGAAGTAAAAACGGCAAGAAAGTTGAGGCAAACCCCGTGTCTCCAATCAATTTATCAAACCCATTGCCGATGGGCGTATGGATGATTGCCTGCCCCAGCTGTCACCATCCAAATTGCGCAAATGTAATCTCGAGGAAGGCACCAGTGAATAAAAGAATTCTCTCCCTGGAACATTTCCTTTGACAAGTTTTGATTTAATTTAAAATTATTTTTATATTAATATTTTTTCAATTTCACAGAATGTATTGTTTTTTTCTGAGAGAGAGTATGAGAGTCCTAAATTGTATCGAAATGAAGAGGACTTGTTGGAAAAAAAGTAAAGAGGAGGACATCTTTTTCTAACTTGTCCTTTCTCTAGACAGAACCAGAGCTGAAGCCTACTGAAATCCGGTTAATAAAAACAGAAATCTAAAGCACAATAGTTGCCTTTTCTTTCTCAAAGCCATTTCATTACGGAATTCAGAATACAGTAATACTAAAATAAAATGTAAACCCTATATATTCAGATGACGGTTCAAATCCGCCAATAGTTGCCTGCCGAGTCGCACAGCCAATTCAACAACCTATAAACTCCCTGAAATCCCTATTGTTATTTTTGTAATTCCCTATGTGTCCCTTGTCTCATGCTTCCGTGCAAATTCAATTAGTTTGGAAACTAAAATCCAGAATTTTTTTTCATATTTTATTCAATAAAATTTATTAATTTAAATTTAATTTAATAAAAGTAGAGATAACTTATTACATTTGTCACTCAAATCCCTCTTTAATACGAAGCAATGGTTGTTGGGCAAAACTTTTATGACAAATGCTGACGTGGCATTAAGCTAAAATATTGAATTATTAATTATTATTGGACAGTGATATTATAGGTTTAAATAACGTTATTACAATTTTGACTAATGGTAATTTCTTGTAGGGTTGTTATCACTTAAATGAGATTTAATAATAAATTATTTGGAATATATTTAAAGGCCTTTTTAAAAATTTTAAAATATATTAATTTAAAAAAATTCTTTATTATTAATAAAGACTGTTAATTGACCTTTATTATTAAAAAAATTTACATAACTTAGCACTCACTAACTGTAGTAAAGTGATTTTATCTTGAAAGAGTATTTGTGCTGGTTTTAAGTTTGAACTTCTTAAATTATATTCAAGTGTAAGAGTCTGGTAGAGCCAGGATTTTATCTTGTAATTAGTATCACTGCAATGTGATATTTGTACATTATTTTAATTGATTCAGGACAGGTGCTGTTTCATTTGCGGACACGTACTCTAAAAAAGTGAGTGTCTGACCCGTATATGACTAGCCGCTGCAGTGATAATTGAGTATAAAAATTTTTTAGTCATCAAAAAAAAAAAAAATTACATAAATTAATAGTAACTTTAAATTTTAAATGCTTTTTGTATTCTGAAATATTTTTATATATCTCTCCAGGGATTTAAGAAACTATTAATTTAAAAAAAATTTTGTTAAAAAATCTTGGAAACCTCTTGCAGAGTACAAAACTCTATTTACTAACGCCATTATCCGTAATTACAGAAATAATCGTTTAACTCTATTTAATAATAATAATAATAATAATAATAATAATAATAATAATAATAATAATAATAATAATAATAATGTTAAACTAAAAAAATATTTTCTCAGAAAAAATATTTTCTCAGGCAAACTAATTTTTTTTAACCAAAATATAATTTAGTAGAATCTTTTATTTATACCTCTAACATACAAAAATAAAATAAAATCACTATTGCAAAGATATATTAGATATAATCATTAAAATTCATGTTCTAAAAATATTAAAATAAAAAAAAAGAGATTAGAAGATTGATAAACTAGTGTTTGTATAATGTGTTTAAGAGAATTAATTTAAAAAATAAAACAAAAAATGAAAATATCCATTTTATTAAAAAATTTATTGTGAAGGATAAAATAAAAGCGTATTAAAAATATATTTAGAAGAGCGATAGAAATAAAAATACAAATAATTATATAGTAGACTAATTTTTTTTATATAAAATAAAAATTCATATATTAGTCTTTAAAATATGTTATTTTATCATCTTAATTTTAATATAAAAATAGGATATGAGATGAGGATAAAAATTTATCATTATATTTTTAATATAATAATAGAACAAAGTATGAAATAACAAAAAATTAAGTTTAAAATAAAATAAATAAAAAATAGTAGAATAAGAATTAAGATATTATTAAATATGCAACAAATATTAATAATAATAAAAAATATTTATTTAAGTTTTCTAAAATTAGATTAAGTTTAAATATTTAAAATAGTGTAAATAAATTTAACCTTATTTAACTATAATTTAGCTTAAATTTGTCTTTTATGCCTAAATTAGTAAAAAAAAAAAAGAAGATTATTTTTATATTTTATTTATTTAAGTTAAATATTATCAAACTTTAAACGAGGTAAATAATTATAACTCTTTATTGAACATTTAACCATTTCTATAGTGAATCCATCTTATTTAAAATGACTTTTCGGATTGCTAATTACTTTGTAGCTGAGGTGATTGTAACTAAGCTGTCCACTTGAAAATAACATTTCAAGTCTCACACGCATTAGGGTGGTTTTCATTTTTTTTATTATTATACCGAGGGCGACATTTTCACTTAATATTTTACATTTTAATAATATTTAGAAAAAAAGAAAATGATTTTTTTCATTTTCTTATCTTTTAAAATTACGAATTACTTAAAACTATAAGAAATAGAGAATATAAAAGCTTACATCTTACCAGCATTTCAGATTTTGGAGGTCCCTAATGTTTTTTTTCTTATCTTTGAAAGTCACGAATTACTTAAACCGTAAGAAATAGAGAATATGGACGTCAAGAAATTAAAAAGGGCATTTAAGTCATTTGGTCTTACAAAATTATTAAGAGAATATGAATGTCAAAAAATAAAAAGGTCATTTGATTTTTCAAAATTCATTTTTTTAACGTGTTTCTCGAAAGTTTTATCGAATTAAATTTTGTTCGCACATGAACAATTAGCTCGGCCACGAGGGGGGTGGTGGTATTTCTATATATTTATTCAATTTACACGACAAATTGTTGATTTCCATTTAAGAATTACCCATTCATTTGTTAGACATCAAGATTTCTGTCTTTTAATCTGGTTCTTAGTTATCCAAACAACCCTCCAAAATATTCCAAATTTCGCAGTCCCGAAGAATTTTAACTGCCCAGAATTTATTTGCAACATCAAATAAGAAGCGAAAATTCAACAAAATTTAAGTGTCTTGAAGATGATTGAGAGGTAGAGAATTGGTTCAATTTCTTCACCTGGGAGATTAGTTTGGCCATCGTTTGGTCGGATTTTTGAATCTGTAAGTTTAGCCGCCTTTGAATTTTCTTTCATGGATCGACTTTGGAACAATTTCAATTGTAGCAGGCTTCGGCTGATATGGGAATTTGATTTCTCAATGCAGTTTCTTTTTGTTTTTGGGATTTCTCAACTTTGTTTTTTGATTTTCTCGTAAAATCAGTGCCTTTGCCGAGAAAGTGTAGGAAATTAATTGATATCTCGAAATCTTGCTTAAAAAAATTCTGTGATTTCTTTTAATGTGCTAAGTTTGTCATTTAGTGGGCCTTACATGCATGATTGCTTGTGAAATGGCGTCTGTAATATGCCAAGATTTCTTACAATTTTTATTTTTCTTTATTTTCTTGCAAACTAAATGGAGTATCAGTGCTTTACATTACCTCATGATGGTAGTTACCTCGTTTTTGTTTTCTTTTATGTATATTAATTTTGAGTTTGATATTGAATGCAGATATAACAGAAAATTCAGCTTTCGATTGGCTTAGAAACTATTCTTTTTTGGATTTTTTTGATTGAAAAGACAGTCAAACAGTGTAGGTCAATATAGTTTTATTGATTTCATTAGAATTTTGTAGGGTTACTGACAGATTGATGAAATGAACGTGGTGGGCAAAGTTGGAAGTCTAATTTCACAAGGTGTATACTCTGTTGCCACCCCGTTCCATCCATTTGGTGGAGCTGTTGATGTCATTGTGGTTCAACAACAAGATGGAACGTTTCGAAGCACGCCTTGGTATGTTCAGTTTGGTAAATTTCAGGGTGTTCTCAAAGGGGTGGAGAAGTTTGTACGCATAACAGTCAATGGCGTTGAAGCAAATTTTCAAATGTGTCTTGATAATTCTGGAGAAGCATATTTTATAAAGGAGGTTGATTCTAGTAAAGGTAGCAAGCTAAACGGAAGTGTGGAAGTTACACCTGATGATTGTATTTTTGTTGATAGTAATAGACATACTGTGGAGGTGGGTAGGCTAGAACATAGTGTCTCTGATTCTGGGGTGACTCGATTGCATAATGAATGTGATTCCTTGGGCGTTGACAGGCTTCAGAGGGAAGAATCTGATGGTGATCAGAGGTTTTATAAATTTCAGGATGAGAAGTCCTCTCTGGAGGGTTCAGTTGAGATGGCAGATTATAGGTCTAATCAATATGACAGTTTGGATGGTGAGCACTATCGGGAATCACAGGGTTCAGATTCCAAAGTCATCTTGGTGAGTGTGGATGGTCATGTACTGACAGCACCTGTCTCAGCATCAGAACATAATACAGAGAATGTTCAACTGAGTACACCTCAGTTTCATTTGGGTCCTGCTGAAAGGGCTGAATTTTGTGAGGGAAATGGTGAGTTCAGTTCAAGTGGTAATGCATGGACTGATGATTATATTAGTAAGTTGAGTTCATCCATCGCTGAAGTTGCAAATGATAATGATTTCAGCATGAATGATGATGTTGCTTCTTCTGGCTGTAAGCTGGAAGTTTGTGAAGGAGAGGGAGAACACATCTGCCAAGGTGATGAAGCTCTGAACAATCCTATCAAGGAAGGAGATCCTCACATGGGTAGTGCTTCTGCTAACATTATGAGTGAAGATGTTTTCAAAAGCTGTCTGGAGCTAACAGAATTAGACAAACAGGTTGGAAATGCTGATTTAAATGAGATTGGTTCCTCATTGCGGGTTCTAGATTCACGAGAGAAATCTCTTGAAGGCCATTTAGTAGTTAATAAAACTGAAGATTTCAGTAAAAATGAAAACGATAATAAAACTGAAGATTTGGATGCATATAGAGATGATGATGGGCCATCCCCCCCTTGTGGTCCAGATTCTCCTGGCAACACTTGCTGTTCAGGTCTGCTGGTTGAACATGATGCAGTAAAGAACACAGGGTTGCATATAGAAAAGGTAGTTTCTGACAATGAATCTAATGATTCTGGTAGTGACAATCCGCAGTGGAAGACTGGTCAAATTGGTATACCAGAAACAGTGGAAGGAATGGATGATAGTGTGCATAGACCTGTGAACAAAGATGATTGCAGTAAAAGCAAGAGTGTGGAACCTCAAGTAACAAGTTCAAGTGAAGGAATACAGACTCCATCAGGCATAAGTAAAGGCCTTCTGCTGGCTTTACTTGTAATCATGTGTCTTTTAATTATTGATTGATTCCTATTGATTATTTATTTTCTTTTCATTTGTCTTGTATTTGCAGGGTTTGAGATCTCACTGTGTGGGAATGAACTCCGTGCAGGGATGGGCTTCAACGCTGCAGCTGAAGCCTTTGATGCACATTGCATATCTGAAGAAGAATTCAGAAGCAATGCTGCATCAATTATTAAGAATGAAAACTTAGTCATCAGATTTAGAGAGAGGTACTTGCCATGGGAAAAAGCTGCTCCTATTGTTCTTGGAATGGCTGCATTTGGTTTAGAGTTACCTGTTGAGCTGAAAGATGCGATTCCCGTGGAGCAGGAGGATACACAAAAGTCTAGGGACAGTAGTTCTGGAATTACTCCCACTTCCTCTGGACGAAGATGGAGGCTCTGGCCTATTCCGTTTAGAAGGGTCAAAACACTTGAGCATACCAGCAGTAATTCATCCAGTGAGGAGATATTTGTTGATTCTGAATCTGGTTTACAGAACTCACAAGAATCTCTGGTATCCACTGGAGTTAATGAGTCTCCTCGCAAGCAATTTATTAGGACTAATGTTCCCACTAATGAGCAGATAGCATCTTTGAATTTGAAAGATGGCCAAAATATGATTACTTTCAGTTTTTCTACCCGCGTTCTAGGAACACAGCAGGTTTGCCTGTCATCTGGCGTGAGATGATATTTACTTGTGGAATTGATTTCTTTTCCTCTTTTCTCTTTTTATTTGCTGAATTTTACTCATCATAATAGGTTGATGCACATATTTACTTGTGGAAGTGGAATGCACGGATTGTGATTTCAGATGTTGATGGAACAATTACAAAGTAAGACACTTGTATATTCGTTAAATGGGCTTCAAAATTATAATTTGCTATTTGATCAACTTTAAAGTCAATTATAATGCAACTGTTTTTGTCAAATTTTCTTTTGATGATTATTATTATCTCCTATTTTCTTTTGGCTTGTTTTATAGAGCATAGCAGTGTGGTGAAATGATCAAATATGAGCTGTAATTACCATCCAAATGGTTTTGATGTATTTTTTGTGCATGCAGTTATTATTAAAGTTGTTAATTATGTGAACAAATCGTTAAAGTTGCCAAGACTAAGGAAATCTAATTAAAGCTTTGACCGCTAAGGAAATAGATTAAATCAGAGAAGAGTATGTCTCTTATTTGATATTTGGTGATCTAGTTCATTGTCATCCCTTGGACAAAATGTGGTACATTCAATTAGTGTTATGTTTGTCAATTGTTTTTACTCTAAACTTTCATAGTGGTTGTTATTGTGAAATATCTGATAGAATGACTGTTGTATATAATTGTAGTACTTGCACATTTTGCTTGCAACTTAGGGAGTTGGGAATGCTTTTAAAATGATTGTAATATGCGTCGAAAACAATTCTTAGCATTCTGGCAATAGTATAAAGAATCAAAAGAAAAGAAAGTGATGTTATTGCCAAAATTGAATCCTATTAATATTTTTGACTTGGATGTATTCTAGTTATATGTCTTGCATTGCATTTATGTGTTTCTTTCAGGTCTGATGTTTTAGGTCAGTTCATGCCTTTGGTTGGAAAGGATTGGACACAATCTGGTGTAGCAAAACTTTTCTCGGCAATTAAGGTATGTGTGCATCTTCAGTGATCTGATCTTATTCCATGAAGTGGAAAAATAGCTGAGTCATGTTTCACATGTATCTGGAGCAAAATGGACTTTTAGAAGGTTGACCCCAAATATTGAGTTTTGCTACATAACACAGGAAAACGGATATCAGCTGCTGTTTCTGAGTGCACGTGCTATTGTTCAGGCATACCTTACCAGAAGTTTTTTGATCAACCTGAAGCAGGTACAAAGTTAACACTATTTTCAATCTATACATACTACATCAAGTTTGGCTTTTTTTGCTCTCAGATGTGACTCTGAGCATAAAGAGTCAGAGTAACAGGAAGTAAGATGCTAAAGTATACTGCTTCTTAAGAGTGTTAACACTGAAATGAAGAATTTTAAATATGTTAAATCGACTACAGTCGAGAATCTAGTTCCAATAACTGATTGGGCATTAATTTCTCACCTGAAAATTATATTCGATTTACATATGTATGTTTTGCACATATGGCTGTTTGATTTTCTCAGCTGGCTCTCTACATTATTTCTGTAATGGCTCAGTTGGTCTTTTCTCTTGCATTGTGCTGGCTTTGTATTGTTAAGTTGATAGGATTGCAAAAGTGATTTCTCATTTGTCTTGCAGGATGGAAAAACTTTGCCCAATGGACCTGTTGTTATTTCACCAGATGGATTATTTCCCTCGTTATATCGTGAAGGTTAGGTCTTTTTCTGGAAATTTATTTTTTGCGTTGGACTACTTTGGCAGTGACATCTCTGATGACTATATTTGGTTCAGCTACATCACAAGAACTCTGAATCCGTTCCTTCATAGTCTTGAGAACATGGATGTAATAAATATGTGATTCTGTCTTTTCTTGTTAATACATATTAAAGATCTGTCCCCTCTTTCTCCTCTTTCCTCCTGCTTCCAAAATGAAAAAAGAATATGGAAGAAAGAATCCTGAAAGACAGCTATAATTATTGAATAACACGTGTGTTTGTTTAATATTAAAAGAGTTTGAGCACTTCCAGTTCCCTATTGAATGGAGCTTGTAAAAATCAAGCTTGCTATGGTCATAGAATCTGCCCATGGAACGAAGTATTTGATATTTACTTCACCTTTTATCTATAGTTGAACTAATTATATGCGTCGCAGCTTTTACATGCAGTTTTTAATAATGCTGCCTTGATTTTTCATGCCACATGGAGGTAATATGTAGCTAGCTACCTTGTCGATTCATCATCATATCATTGACTCTTTACATGAAGGAAATGGTTTTGCATGTGGTTTTCCATCCTTTTCTCACATGCTTAATATGCTGGCTACCTTTTTTTTTTGTCCTCTTTTCAAATGATTTTGTCCTTGCTTCTTTGATTGATTGTCTTGCTTTTATGGCAGTGATTAGAAGAGCTCCTCATGAATTCAAGATTGCTTGTTTACAGGTAAATCCATTTGAATCTGAATCCTTTTTTCTGACTTTGCAGTAACTAATTTTTGAAATTCATCTTTTGCAGGATATTAAGAAACTCTTCCCATCTGACTACAACCCATTCTATGCGGGCTTTGGAAATAGAGATACTGATGAGCTCAGTTACAGCAAGATTGGGATCCCGAAGGGTAAAATTTTTATTATCAACCCTAAGGTACATGCTTTTGATTGATACTTTCATGGTATTTTTATTTAAGAAAGAATGTTCAATGTTTATTTTACCTTAATGCTTCCAATAAATTCACTTAAATTGCTAGGGCGAGGTGGCCAGTAGTCATCGTAATGATGTGAAATCATATACATCTTTACACACCCTTATTAATGACATGTTTCCCCCAACCTCGTTGGTTGAGCAGGTAATAACTGATCGCCTAAATACTCGGGCTTTAGAATACAGCATGGAGGTTACTATATTGAAAGTTTTAACACTGAGTTTCCATTACTCTGCAGGAGGATTATAACTCCTGGAATTTTTGGAGATTGCCATTGCCTGATATCGAAATGTAGCGGTGGTTCATAAGAATGGTTCCTTTGTATTATCAAGGTGATCGATTGGCTCAAGTCCTCTGCAAAATGTAGATAAAAATTTTATCATTTTGACCTCGACTTCCTGCAAAATGTGATGCTGATTGGCTCATTCGCATACGTTTTTGCTTATGTTTTTATGATTCGTAAAAGATTCATCTTGTACTGGAATTTCAATGTAATTGATAAATCTATGACCCTCGTACACAATAAAAGCACTTTTTTACTTCTCATTATCCATTTAATGTTTCAATCAAACAGTCTAGCACGAACTGTGCTTTTCAATTAGAATGTTATAGTAGCAGACATTTCAAGTTGTATGGACAGTGCTTTCATCAGTTTTTAACGGCGGAACAGTAGTTGCTGCGATGCTTATTTAAGCACATGCAGTAACGGCTAAAGAAGATTTAGAGACGCAGACAAGTTCTGTTTATTAGGTCTTAACGTTTCATATTTTTCTTTTCTTCTTTTATATGAATGAACATTTGTTTAATACGCAAGCCACCTAAATTGTTTATTGAATATTTGGATTTACTTGTTTGTATATAGAGACTCTAATTATTGATCTCTAAAGTAGATATTTTCACCCCCATTTATAAAGATAATACTTTAATTCTTATAATTATAATTTTTTTTAGAGTGAAATAGTTTAAAAAATAAATGCATATTAATTGAATTATAGTCTATACTAAAATAAAGATTTTATACCACACAAATCCTAATTTTTTTTTTAATATCAAATTTCAATTATTTTTAAATTATTAATGTATAAAGTATTGTAATGAGAAATTTCGAGAAAAAATGACTCTAGATTATGTTTTATAATTTTTTTATCTGATAAAATATTAAAGAGATATTGTGTATAAAAAACTCCTAAATAATCAATTTTAATTAAAAAGTTATGTTGTTAGCAAATACCAAAAGAAAATATCATAAATCTTCGTATATAATGATATTACTTTTGAATTTTTTAATCATTAATATTTTTAGGAGGTGGTGATTTCTCATAAGGCGCCAAGAGTCATTATGAATATGAGAGAGTAAGCGTAGCCCGTTTCTGCAGGCCTTCTCTGAACTTCTACGGCCTAGTGGAATGTCAACCCAGAAAAACGAAAACAAAAGTGAAAAAACTGAAAGCCAACAAGTCCCGTTTCAGGCACTTGATAATTGGATAGCGCGACAGAAACTGAGGGCATACGAGTCGAGCTAAAATATCAGAAAAACGCTGACACCAGTAATCGCGAAAGCTTGACTTCTTCTGTTCGTCACAAATTATTTTCCTCCCTTAGTCAAATTTCTCAAATGTTTACGTTGGAATTCTGATTCATTCGTAAAACAGCGGCAACACTGCCTTTTGAATTCCTCTCTTGTCTCAACGATTCAATAATATTATGATTAATAAATCATTTACTACAAAAGCTACATTGATTCATAATATTGACAACCATGTCTTGGTTAAAAACGGCGGTGAATAGGGTGGTTGAAGTTCGGGAAAGGAACAACCTCACTCGCACCGTTCAGACTGCAGGAAATGCAGTTACGCGGAGGGCGGGGGGGCGCTAAAATCGCTCAGGACCTCATTGTAGTGGGATAATTTTTTTGCTTCAATATTGAGATTTATAATTATTGCCATTATCATTATTTTTATTGTTTGTTGGTGAAAAATGCAGGGGACGAGGAATTTCAATAGCTTTAGACAGACAGCAAAGAGATTGGAAGAAGTTTCAGTGTCATGTAGAGGAATAGAAAGACATCGAGAAATTATCTTCACCTTATCTTGATTTGGATGAAAACCTCATTATTGATGACTCCAAGGATTCTCCTACGAAACCCACAGTGGTCTGTTTGAATAGGACATAATTGCACTTCTTATAAATAATCAGAATGTCTCATAATTTATTTGGTCTGTATTGTAAATTTTCATCTAAACTACGGGCAGGTATATTATGTGGACCCTGGTTTGGAGGGTGAACCAATGAATTTTTGTGATATTTTTCTTTATAGTCAAGTGCTTGAAGGCATGCCTCTGTCTATGGTATGTTGAATTTGCCTTTTCTGTTTTTGCCCCAATATGTAGTTCAATAGATTTTAATTTTTGGTCTAGCAATAACAGATTATTTATTAAACTGCATTGACTATAAGAGGAACACCAAAGGCCATAATGAGTAGGGCATTAACTAGTTTTTCTTTACAATAAATCAAACTCTACTTTACTTTGCTGGCGTCTTACGTGACGTGCATTGAATATAATGAGTCTCACCTGCAGCTGTGCTCATGGCTGACATGAGACAACTCCTAACTACACAATTCTCATTTTAATGATAATCCCCAACGCCCCTATATTCGGTAATTTAATGTATAAAGCTTACCAAAGGCTGAGTATGAACTTTTTTCCAATAGCTTAGGTGCTGCTACTAAAATGTTCTCTTGCTTCTTGTGCTTAACTATTTCATGATTGATGGAAGATATGGCAATAAGCAAATATGGTTTTATTGCATGTGATTAAAGGTGGTTTTCTTGTGCTCTATTATTTCGTGTTCTTGAATGAAAGCAGAAGCCTACCACTTGAAATTTGTAACTCTCCTAAAATGCAATTTTGCATGTAGCAGAATTGAGATCGGGTAGTTTGCCTTTATAAGCTAAAGAATTGGGTTGACGTTTTCTATGGTTGTTTCAAATATACATTTCATTGCATCTCTCTCACTCTCTCTCCATTTTTCATTGTTCATTTCTTGATTTTCCTCAGAATACAGTTACCTCTAATAGTCATATGAAGAATGTGTGTCATATATTTAAAATGCTATCCTGTTTATTTCTGATTGTTCTTAATCCATATATATTCTTCTGTGTTGTTTGATATCTGCTTACTGATCTGGATTGAACTAAGGGGACTGAGACATGTTATAATGACTTGACAATTGACTGGATAACATACCTTTCTAATTTTTCCTCCATGAATGCCTTGGCATTGTGATGCTATGCCAAATTCCCCTTTCATTTTAGTTTCATAATTTTTTAGTACTTACCTGGGCTTTGAATTGCTGATCCATTGAGTTTTACCCCAGGTTAATTCTTTTGTATGATTCAGACTCTCGAAGCTCCAAATGAGGTGGAAGTTTCACTATTACTAGAGATATTTGGATATTTTGTCTCTTTTCTAGCTTATTTTTTAATGTCTGATTACAGCTTTTGTTTCTAAAGTATCTGCTTGTCTTTATATTTTGGGCCATTTTTGAAGAAAAACAATTTCTTTGTAAGGATTTAATGATGCCAGCTCCTTCTTCACTTTTATTTTGGAATTCCATGTAAACCTTTTGTTTTCCTTCGGTTATACACAGGCTTTGTCTTGCAGGGGGAAAGGAAATTCACATTTCAGTAATGAGTGGCATACAGGATCTGGCAACAGCATTCTCAAATTACCAGGATGAAGTACTGGTAACGACATGACACATTCCTTTAGAACACATTTCCAAAGATTAGGGAATAATGACCATTGATGGTTTAGGCTTTCAAAGTTTGGACCAAAATGAGAGCATGGGTGCATTTTCTTTTAGATTCTTTCAATATTATGCTTCCAGCATAGGTCTTGACAACAGTATTCAATATACTGCAGAATGTACAAGTATCAATATTAAAAGTTTAGTGATTGCAATAGAAATACAATTGAATTCAACATATATTTTTCTCTTTTTAACTCTTCAGGTAAAGTGAGCAGAATTGCTCCAATATGTACGAGGCGCAATTGCTGGGCTGAAGATTAATGCTGATCTTCCAAGTTAGCTGGTGATAATATATATAAATATGAAATTCAAATCTTCTCAAGTTTAAATTTCAGTCTTCTTTAATTATCAGTCTGCGGTGTGTAATTTGGATGATTGGTCATTTTTCACATGCTCAAGTTATCAGGTTCTGAAGGTGCTCGATTGAAATAACCATTTCTATTCTTTACAATGATGAGACTGAAATATAATTCTCTCTTTGCTTATTTTTGCTCTCTGATCTCAGAATAGATGCCAAAGCCTGTAATCTGATGGGAAAACTTGATTTCATGAAGCCAGTTCAGCTGTCTTCAACTGAAGCTTGTGAATCAAAAGAAACAATCACTGCTTCAACTGAGGTTAGGCATATTTAAATAGTCATGCATCCTTATATTGCATCAATAGCCAAATGAATTGTGGGTAACTGTTATCTAAAGTCTTGCTGCAATGACATCCGAAGTTTATTTACAAGGGAATTTAAAGGTGTAAAATCAAAGCAACTTATGCTAGGTTTGTAGCTCATTGCGCATTTTTTTTTTTTTGAATCTATCAATACACTAATTGGTCCCACCACTTTTATCCAGTTTTATGCTTTGCAGGGGATCAGGCAATTTCTGTATCATATACTGTAGCGTATATTTATGGCTGGCTGAAACAGATTGCTTTGAATTTCCAGCAGGATCTAAAAGAAGCTCTTGAACAAATTCAAATATTTGCCATGTTGGAAGAACTGTGGCCGAAGAAAAAGACTTTGAGCAATGGGGATTCTCTGGAACATCACGGTGTTAAGATCTTGAGTTTCTTTTGACATCACTTTTTTTTTTTTTTAATTTTTAATTTTTTTATTTTAAAAAAAATGCCTCTTGCAAATGTGTGTTGCCTTTTCAGAAGAATCTGTACTTTACAAAGAGCTGGCCAAAATTCAATCACCATCGATCAATTATCATTTTAAGATGGGCCAGAACCAAGATGTATCTAGGAATGTATAACTGAATCTGATTTCAGGATTAGGTTGAATGATTCTTGATCCAAGTAGCGTCCTAAGTGCTGACTACAATCAGGTTCATTTGCTGGCCCATGTAATTAGTTCCATTTTATGTCTTAAGAGTCAAAATGATTCACACGGCAAAGCTGTTTAATTCCTCAATGATTCAAATGCCTTCATGATTCAAAATACCTGGAT